>JASSUY010025092.1:0-14154 GCA_032466535.1 Forpus xanthops
TTTATGTTGAGGACACCAGAACTGCACACAATACTCCAAGTGAGGTCTCACAAGAGCAGAATAATTAAATACTTTCACTGATTTCTTATTGGTATAGATGCCTATATAAGTAAACTAGAGAGTGCCAGGGAATAGTTTTGGACCATTCGTAATGGACAATTTAGATACGGTCATTTTGTTTTGGAGGAGACAAAGGCCAAAGAAAGGTCCTGGGCTTATTTTATTTGGTAGTGTAGATGAATCTGCTATGGATAATGTCTATGTGGTAATGTCTTTAGGTGGTTAAAGATCAGATTTTCTTTCAGAATAAGGTTCAAGTGCACCCAGCTGTGGCCTGGCTCTGTTATAATCCTGCAGTTAACCTGATTTAGCAGCAACCTGGAGGAGCCTGGAGGAGCAAGACCTTGATCACTGGAGCTTCAACTGGGCCCATGTGTTGAAGTAGTTCTTGAGTTGCAAAGTGTCTTTGTTTGTAGCACCTAGAATTCAGAAGAGATTTTTCCTCAGCAACTAGGCTGCTACTGTGCCTGCTAGCTTCTCATTGCAGAGGAAGTTGAAAGGCTCTCTAACACACATTCCAATTTTGTGAGAAGGACCTGCCATTGTGATCACTAGCTTCCATTCAGAAGCTTGACAGCTTTCTTAATATGAATAAAGATTCTTATTATTTTCAAGATTTTGTTTCAAGTTTTGTTTCCAGTTTTCAGCTCCCAGTAAGTTCAGAATTTCCTGAAATTCCTTGCCTCTTTCAGGTAACAAAATCTTAATGAAAATCTAAAATCTAGCTCCTCTAACCTCC
Source organism: Forpus xanthops (assembly GCA_032466535.1). Classification (NCBI taxonomy): domain Eukaryota; kingdom Metazoa; phylum Chordata; class Aves; order Psittaciformes; family Psittacidae; genus Forpus; species Forpus xanthops. Next base: position 800 of record JASSUY010025092.1, read on the forward strand.
CAGTTCAGGGGAATCCAAAAATGATACCACAAGGTAGCTTGGTGACAAGCACAAACTCATAATTTAATCCATCCTTCCTCATGAGGAAATTCAGAAAAATTAGAGGATTATGTTTAGGAATAGTATGGTAATTGTACCATGCAGCGTTACTATTTTACCTCTGCTTTAATCTCTATTATCTTCACCTTGGAACCTCAGAGAAGTAGAAGGTAAACTTGTTTCTATATTGAAACAAAGCATGTTAAGAGTATTTATGCTGTCTATATTGAAACACCTAATACAGTCAGTAATTTCTGTAGACAAATTAACCTTTGTGATTTTAGTGATGACACTAATAACACCTCCTCATTTAATAGGATGTGTGGCTTTCATTGAGTATTTTTAACCACCTGAATTAATGTAACAAGTTAATTAAATAGCAGAAGATTAACGTTTTTATTTCTCTGATGTAATTTTTTCCCCTCCTTGCCTGAAGCACTTCCTTACATGAAACACACCATAAACATCTCTTCTGGAGAGTGTTTGACAGTAAGTGCAAGTGCAACCATGGAATGCCAGTGATCTGTTTCTAAGCGTCAAATGCAGTCCTGCTTATTCACGTGACAGCAAAGAGATGGGCTATGGAAAAAAAAAAAAACAAAATCAACCTTAATCTATGCAAATATTCTTTACCTTTCAACTGTGTTTATCTTGCTTTACATTAATAGAATAACCAACAACCAAATAGAAATTACCACCTGTAAAAAACATATAAGTTTAGAATATAGCATAAATATATAAATAAAAAACTAAATACTACCTGAATTTCCTATCCTGAGCACAGAATTTTAATTCATTATAATTTACTGATTATTACCATACGGAAAAATGTTGTTATTGTATTAAAAGTGCTTAAAGTGCTACCAGATACACTCTAACAACCTCTAATTTACTTGAAAGTAAGATTCAGTGATTTGACTTTGAGGGTTTTTTTTGATACTTTACGTGCTAAAATAAATTAAACATTTGAAAAATAAGCAATTTTGGAACTTTTTTTCATTATTAACTAAACAGATGAAATGGACTAAAAGCTTTTACAGTATTCAGTCTTTCTGAAAATGTGATCCCCAAGCTAGCATAAAAGGCCTTTAAAAGACTGTTCTGCTATCTGCATGGTTGATGCAATAACCCAAGGACATGTTTGCATGCTAGTCTAGATTTTCACTTAATCCAGATCTGGTTTATTTCAGAGTGCAATCATACAAAAAAGGTAGCTTATATCAACAAGGCTGTCATTAAGTCCTAAACTAATTGTCTCATGGCAAAAGATAAAACTGAAATGCATCATGGAATCTATTCATAAAAGATGCAAAAACCATTTTTGCTTTGGTGACCAGTTCAGAAAATGTGTGAAGTTTATAGTCAAGACAAAAATGTATTCATACTGAAACTTTGGTTTTCTACCATGAGGCTGGAGGAACACGCATGTAACATTATTATGGAATTATTTACTTGCACTTACATAATTTTTTCAGGAATTTATATTTTTCTTCACTGTAAAAACTTGATAAGCATCCTAGAATAGTGACTCTTCTCATCTTCAGGGGTGAAATAGAGAGTTAGTTCTGTCATAGGTGTCTATATACCTGTTCTTTTTACAGCTCACCATTTTCACTATATTTCTTCTTTCAATACTTAGTGCATTTTGGTGTTTAGATGAAAGCAACACGCATAACATATATAATGAAAAAAAATAGTTGATATTTGGACATAATTTTTCTCAATGACATTTGGGAGAGTTCCTGGGAAGCCTTTAGATAATAAAAATAAACTCCAGTTATAGGGAAAAATGTTTAAATATCTTTCAGTTCTAAAGAAAGGGAATCTTTTAAAGGAAATGCACTAAAATCATAATTCTGCCTTGTCAAGGTGAGAGCTTTGCTTCCTCTCTGAGTCCCATCTTGATGAATTTTGCAACAGAAATTTAGAAGTATTAAAATTGGATTAAAAAGGATATTGGATAATGTATTTGCCTTAATTTGCTTATAGCTCTACTGCATTTTTTAAATTAAAAATCTGGATTTTGTTTGCTTTGGGTTTTGGTAGGTTTTGTTTTATTTCCCTGAAAAGTAAGAAAAATACTATCTTTGTTTATGCTGCATATTTTTCAACATTCATGTTCAGCTCTGTTAGGCTATATTTTGATCCTTCCTTTCAAGACAATTTTTTCCTTCCAGACAAAAATTCTAGTGTTATTTTCCTTGTTCCATCTTCCTTTGTCGTAAGATGTACTTCTGGCTGTCTTATCGTTCTTCACTGTTTTTTCTGTCCTGGCACTCTAGAAAGAGAATAAAACTGGGGACTAGTCAATGAATCCATCATCTATGCGGAAAACCTGGCCAGGACTTCCATAAGTGCCCTGTATGGTCATTCACTCTCTTTTAGCTGCTACAAAAAGTTATTTAAGCCAAAATTCTGTTATCAGAATTGACTTTAAGGAGGTTAGAGCACAAATGAAAGAATGAACTTGGCTCATTTAACACAATATTTAGAACATTTCTGATAAAAATTAGCTGCTGAATATTCAGCAAACTTTGCAAAGTTTAGCATACCATCCATATTGTGAATCGCTTTACTGCCAAATCTTATTCTTTAACTAGAACGAAACTACCAAAGTACCATCTGTAGATCTAAATATTTGTATTCCTCTCAAGCATATTTTGGATTCAGTGTTGCCAACAGCAATGATCATTTTGACAAAACTGGCACTTAATTAATAATTGTACTGGAACTGGAGCACAATTTCACAGATAAAGAGCAACACAGTTGCAGTCAGACGTTTTTCATACATTTTCTAAAACTGCATTCCATCACCTGTGCCAAACTTATCTACCTTGAAAGTTTTGCCAAGGGAGTTTATCAAATCTACAGAACAGATAGGCTTTCCTAGGTAAAAAAGAAATTGCAATATTCGCCTTAACTACAAATTTATTTGTTCTTCAGACAGGCAAAGTTTGTTGGAAGAGATAAGATATTTTATTGGACTAGATGATATGGTGGAAAAAGTAATTTCACTCTCTGAATTTCTTTCTTTAGGTATTTTGATCTCTCGTTTGCTCTTGTCACTTTAGAATCATAGAATCAACTAGGTTGGAAAAGGCATTTAAGATCAAGTTCAATCATTACCCATTGTGTAATAATCAAGTTATTTTAAAGTACCTTACAGTATTTGCATATATATTTTATTTTCTTCTTTTAATCAAATTATTATATCACTCTTTTAAAAAGAGTACATTATAATCTCAGCTCAGAAAACAAAAGTGACAAATGCTACAAGTTCAAACTCTGGTTCAAAAAATGATTGTTTTTTTTTATCTTCTACATCTCTACATTTTATAGCTGGCAGACATTTCAGTATGTTCTAATTTAGTGAGGCATGCAGATGCATATCTTATACCTTTTGGACACAACATAATTTCTATTTGATCTAAACAAGTGCTCTATAAAGTAAGTGTATGTGTGTGTGTGGGGGGTTCTAACTATTTCATGGTATCTTACTGTTTTGCTAAATTGTTCGTGCAAGAAAAAGGATTTTCTTATTTTCTAGTAGTAACAGTGCATAATGACCTGAATAATATAAAATCAAATACCAAAAGGCATGAGCAAAGGAAACCATTTTGAAATATATGATGGACAAAAAGGTATTTGGAAGTAATCAGCATGGATTATGAAGGGAAAATCATGTCTAACCAACTTGATTGTCTTTTATAATGACATGACTGGTTCAGTAGATAAAGGAAAATCCATGGAAGTTGTTTACATTGAATTTAGTAAAGCCTTTGACCTGGCTTCCATAACTTCCTCACTGACAAATTGATGAAGTATTTACTAGATGCTGAGGCATCATGGATAGTGAAGCATATATGAAAGCCAGCTGCACTGAACATTGGAAAATCTTTTTATGGTGAGGGTGATCAAACACTGGAATAGGTTGACCAGAGAGGTTATAGTCTCCACATTGGAGATATTTAAAATCTGACTGGGCATAATCCCAAGCAACCTGTTCTAGTTGCTCCTGCTTTCACGGCTATATTGGATTAGATGATTTTAATCTGCCCATTCCAACCTCAGCTATTCTGTGACTGGGTGAAAATTTTTTTTCATAAGTGGTCTACTTAGTCTTGAATACAGAAGTTTCTATAGTAACTTTTATTCAGTTAGTCATACTAAGCTCTGGAAGTTTCTTTTCTGCAATTGTTGAGCTAGCAAATTTGAGCAGAAGAATGCTGAAGAAAAGTAAACGCAAAGTATATCTGAAATGGATTAACTTGGAGTGAATTTTAGCATGCAGCACCCAGTTCTTCATTCTGCTTCAAGGAATTTGATAATTACATTACATAGCCAGATTTTCATTATTATATATTTTGCAAAATTGTTTCTCTTCTTCATATCTGGTTCTTGAGTATTTTTATTGAATCCTCTCACAGCAGAAACTGTTTATGCAGGTTATTTTCAGACAGATTCCAGGAGACACTAAAGTCTGACTTCCAGTACTTCTCATATTAATTTTGCTAATGAAAGCTGATATAGTGTTTTTTTAAGTTTTTTTTTATTATGTTTTTCCCAAGTTCCTAAGAATTATCTTACCACCCCAGTGTTTAGTCACCTCTGTAGAAAAACGCAGATTCTATTAAATGGCTCCAGTGAGGTATAAACTGTTTGAAGTTGTGAACCTACATACTGTTTAGACTACTAGAATTACATTTGCAAGAACTCTCATTTACTTCTGAATATGATGTACAGTTGCCAGGCACCTGCTGAAGGAAACGCACATGACCTATCTCCTCTGCAAACTGTATGTTTTCTTATATTGCTAATACAGAGAAATTACTTCATTTCAAAGTTAATCTTCTAATGCTATATGATCCTTGTGATCGCTATAAAGGGGAAAAGGAACAGCTTTACAGTGTGAAAGCATGCAAAAATATTATACATAAAGCATGAGTTCAGTTACTATCTTTTTCAAATTAATTCAATGAAGGAACGATAAATATTCATTTTTTCCTTTTGCCACTGGCACAGAAATGTAAATGCAGTTAATTATGGCCTTCTAAATGCATTTATTAATCAGTTTTGTAGCAACATGTTATTTATACCCAGATGTATGCAAATGTTCAGGTTTGTTTCCCAGATGTGCTTCATGAAGTTATGTAATCACACAGGAAGAACAAAGCACTGATCTATGCTCTGTTATGACTGTACACAAACTTCCCACTAAAAAAGGAAACAAGTGCAAAAACTGCACTCATGCATACATATGAGTGTATAGACATATGCAAATATATGAAACACCGAGTCAAGTTGTACTGAAATAATATCCAAGAGCTGGACCAATTATGTGATAGGAGTTTTATTTACATCTTCCATGAAAATGTTATTTGCGGCATATTCTAAGGAGTCTGTGAGGAATTGTGAGAGCAAAACCACCACAGACCACATATGTAATGCATAAGTATGGGTTTTCTTACCACCTGCCAAAGCAGGTCTTCAGGGACTTTGCAATTTTCATAAAAAGCTTGGTTTCTTAAGGCATAGAAGAAGTGTACCTACCTTATCTGCTGGTCATTTAGTACAATTTTTTTTACCAACATTATTTACTGAGTCTCTCAAGATGGGTTACCTAAGTTCTGTGAGTGTTCTTTCCATTAAATGAGAGACACTGTATTTTTATCTTGAGCCTTGATACAGTAGTGTCTTCAGATACCTTCCCAATTGTTCCATGTTATTCTTCATGGACTATTTCAGTAAGATTCCATGGTCTCATAAAATATTTTAAAATAATGTCCTGTATTAAAATAATGCACTTCTGCAACACACTCAATCATAGAATCATAAAATGGTTTGGGTTGGAAAATACCTCAACATCATTTAGTTCCCACCTTTTTGCCATGGTCAGGGACCATGCACACTAGACCAAGTTTCTCAAGGCTCTGTATGACCTGAACTTGGACACCTGCAGAGATGGAATATTCACAACATCCTTGGGAAAGCTGTTCCAGTGTCTCATCACTTTTACAGTAAATAATTTCTTCCTTATACCTAACCTAAGTCTTTCCTGTTTGAATTCATTACCTCTTGTCCTATCATTTTATCCCTGACTGTATCTCTCCAGCATCTCTGTAAGCTCCCTTCACATATTGGAAGGCTGGTACAACATCTCCACACAGCTTTCTCCGGGCTGAACAGTCCCAATCTTAGCATGTCTTTGTATGGGATGTGCTCCAGCCCCTCTATTTTCTGAACTTGCTCCAACAGTTTCATGTCCTTACACTAAGGACACCAGAACTGCACAAGGTAGTCCAAGTGGGGTCTCACAAGAGCAGAGTAGAGGGACAGGATTACCTCCCTCGATCTGCTAGTCATGTTCCTTTTGATGCAGCACAGGATATAGCTGGCTTTCTGGGATGAAAGGATGCACTGAAGCCAGCTCATGTTAAGTTTCTCATCAACCAACACCCCCAAAGCCTTTTCTGGCGGGCTGCTCTGAATCTCTTCTCTCCCCAACCTGCAGCTCTGTCTGGGATTGCCATGATTCAGGTGTTGGGCCTTGCACCTGGCTTGGTTATACTTCATGAAGTTGGTATTGGACTACATCTCAAGCTTACCCATGTCCCTCTGGGTGCCATTCCTTCCCTCCAACATATCAAACAAACCACACAGCTTGGTGTCATTGGCAAACTTGCTGAGGTTGCACTCAATCCCACTGTCCATGTCACTGGCAAAGATGTTGAACGGGTTCAGCCCCAACACAGACTCCTTAGGGACAACAGTCATTTCTCTTCTCCAAGTCAACATTGAGTCGTTGACTACAACTATTTGCATGTGACCATCTAGCCAATTCTTTATCTACTGAGTAGTTCATCCATCAGATTGATGTCTCTCCAATTTAGAGACAAGGATGTTGTACAGGACACTGTCAAACACTTTGAACAAGTCCAAGTAGATGATGTCAACTGCTCTGCCCCTTTCCATCAGCTTCATAGCTGCATCACAGAAGGCTGCCAAATTGGTCAGGAAGGATTTCTCTTTAGTGAAGCTATGCTGGTTGTCACAAATCACCTCCTCATTTTTCATGTGCTGTAGCATGGTTTTCAGGAGAATCTGTTCCATGATCTTGCCAGGCACAGCAGTGAGACTGACTGGTCTGTAATTCTCTGAGTCTTCCATATTCCCCTTCTTGAAAATAGGGGTTATATTTCCCTTTTTCCAGACCTCACCACACACTCAATCAAGAAAACCTTCTATGCAGGTTAAACAAATTATGGTGTATTCAACATGGAACTTTTCCAAAATCATGTAACATGTTTTATATCCATAAAAATTAAAGCACCTGAAACTTCATCTTGAAAAATTTTCTTTCAGCTGCATCCATGCAAGCCCGCTGACTGTGGTATTACAACATAAGGTTAAGGATGCAACTTATCCTGACAGTTTTATTGTTTGTTGCATTTTAAAAAGATACATATGAATACACTAATTTTAAATATTTCGTAACTTCTTTGACTCCAAGCAGTGAAATGCTACCACATGGAGCTTGTCACATTACACTCCAAAACTCCTTTTAAAATGTACCACAACTGTGGTAGGTCAGAAAAGCTTATTAGCTCTTCTGGTAAGCTTCTGTAACAAGTTTTCAATTTATTACTGCCTATAGGGTTCTAATTTCTATAGCATTACAGAACCAACTGTCCATAGTATTAAGCAGTTGGCTTCAGTTAACAGTATCTTGAAACACGCTGAAGAAAGATGGCAAACTGTTAAAAATTTTGCATTGTTGTAATGATTGAAATATCACTTAGGATGAAATAATGTGAAGTTGCCCAGCAACAGCAGTCTTAAAGTTTTTGTATTATGCAGTTGTTGAATGTGTTTAGATCTTGTGCTCAACACAGCTAAGATGATTCATAAAAAAAAAAAAAAACGAAATTCAGAGTTTATATGTAGCTTAAAGTGAAATAATCCATTGTCAGAAAAAAATTACCATACATATTTTTTTGCTGTCTTCTGCAAGAGAGAGACTTTCAAAACATTCACTCTATCAGTAACTATAAACAAATTGATAGATATTTTGGCAAATAGATCTTTATATTTGCTTAGCTTCAAGGAATTATTTTTGTATTTAAAGTTTGTAGGAAATTGGTTTCTAACCATATACTTCAAGTGCTAAAAATACCTTTAAAATCCAGTTGCCAACAAGGGATGACTAAGGTTTTGTTGCCAGCTTTTAGTGCACAGTATGTTTTTTGCAAAAAAGAAGAAATGAGTCAAAGGTCAGAAAAACATTACCTTTCACAGAAACCCAAAAGGATTTTTTACAATTTTTAATCAAATCAAAATAATGGACCAGATATAAGTGCAACAGAAGTGGTGTGACTGTAGAATTTTGTCCAAATCAAACCCAGTAGTTGGCCATCCCAAACTGAAAATTCTGATTAACCTCCCAGTGGCTGCTCTGTAGCTGTCTCCAGCTTCTTCAAGCCTGTTAGCACCATGTGGTTACCCACACTGACCATTTCTCAGTACACTTGCCTTTACTTCACAAGAGGTAACCCCTCACACTTCTTGTGCATTTGTGTTATATCATAGTAGGACCTATAACTCACCACATGACTTCACTGCTAGTCAGGGACATCCTACAGGGAAGGTGTGCATTATAGATGAAGGATGTACTTGCTCATAGGCACGTGATTCCCTGGGCTTGGCTATGGGGCACGTTTCCTTTGTTGCTCCTTTTTACTGGCATTTGTTGTCATTCACCTTGTGTTAAGAAAAATGAAACTGGAAAGGTCTTCAAAACTTTGCCTATGAATCAGGCAGTTAAAGTCAACAAAAGGAATCAAGTATTAAAAGAATGATGAAATCATTAAGAAACGGTCTCAAAAGATTGTCATTATTTTCTTCTTTTCTATTTTTTTTTTTGTGATAAAAACAATAACTGGGGCTAGGGCTGTAGTATGTTACAAAAAGAACAAAAAATACAAATTTATACTTGCTTTGGGGCTGCTCAATCTCTCTGACAACTCATAGGGAACTTACTTAAATATTTCAGTGCTGTAAGAGCACACCAATTGCAAAGAATGAGCAGCCTGCTAAAGTTTGTTTTGGGATGTGTGTGCCTGGATAGAACAATTACGTAAATTCTGCTTTGTAAAGTTAGATTTTTCTGGGGAAGAAAATTAGTGTCAGCTAATCAGCTTCCAATTCTGAGCTTAGAAAAAAATTTTGGAGCTCGAGATGCAGCTTGTTTTTGATTCTTAGCCTTAACTTCAAAGTATCATTTGCTCCAATGCAACCTGTTTTTTCTCACAAACCATTCTTTGCTACTGCAGCTGAGCAGTTTTTAAACTCTTCAGTCATCATATCTGAAAATCTAGTTCCATTTCCTAAGAAATTTCTGACATCTGTTTCAACACTGATACTTCTTTACTTACATGGATACTCAAGCTTGTTGTTGTGTCAAAGATACTAAATCTTAAAAAGATACCAGCTTTAAGGCTTAATTATAACTTTTTCATCACTGATGCATTACCATGAGAAGGAAGCATTTGTCCACATAACATTTCCACACAGGAAGTTCAGTGAGACTGCTAGAAAAACATATCAGGCACATGAAGGATCACAAGGTGCCTGCCATGGCAGAGAAGGAATATGAAGACTGAGTAGACAGAAAAATCAGACCATTTTTGTGGAACACTGCTGAGGACCTAGTTAAGTGCTCACCAGAGTTAATAGTAATTAATCTATTTCTTTTAATGGATTTTTTGTTAGCCTTTAGACAGCTGAAATATAAAAATTCTGAACAGTAGCCTTTGAATATATTACATTTTTTTTTGCTTCTCATACTGAATTCTTCAAAAGTCAAAATAATGAATTAATTGTTAACAAATAAATCATCTCTTGGAAAGCTGACAGTGAAAGGGTTGGAATCTTATGTTTATATTTTTTCTGACTAGACTTGAATGTTTCTCTTTTCAGAGCTGATATTTTCAATTCCTCTGTTTCTTGTTAGCGTGCTGATATATTTCTAAGTTCAAAAAGAAAACTCTAAAATAAAATATTTTTGCTTGTTGCTTCTGTGAAATAGCTCTCATTAATAATTCATATATTATAGATTTGTGTCAGTTTATGATCTAATGAAAACAAACAAAAAAAAAAGGCAAAGACACGTAAAGTTTTACACGCATGCTAAGTAAAGAATCCACTAGTTTTATTAACTAACCATAAACTGAAGTTACTGCCTTGCAAGTTAGACATTGTAGGTAATTGTCTAAGCACTACTTGTCTGTATCAATGCAGAATCATTTCAGGTTAAGTAATACTATAGGTAATCAGACTTAATCTCTCACTTTGTAGTGAAGTGGTGTAGGAAGGTGAAAAATATTATTTAAAGCATCTGCGCAGCAAGATCTCTATCCAACAGCTGACAGGAAGTAATGAGTAGGGTCATCACTTACTGAACAGTTTTCAATTTGATTCACAGAGCACATGTCAGTAGAGGGTTGTTTTTGGTTTTTTTTTTAATTTAAGTGATTTTCTGTCTACCTGACATAAAAACCTCCCCATTAACACATTTCCAAAACGAGATTGACAAGTACTTTTAGAGCTAACACATCACACAGTGATCACACATTTGGAGTCATAATGTGTCGCCTAGTGACTAGTATATTTAGCTTAAATTCCAATTTAGAAGAAGTCAATTTTACTCTGATCTTTTTCTACAGCAGGTCACCCAGTAAGCAACCTTGTGAGGTCACTACAGCTCTCCTTTTCTGTTCATTCTGTTCTAATTTCTTCCTTCATTGAATTTCATCATGTCTTACTCTGAGAATTCCACAGTGTAGTTTATTTGCAAAGAAACTGAAGTAGAAAATGTATGCAAAGAATTTAACTTGGAAAATAGGGCTGAAAAGAATTGAAACAAAAAGCATAATACTCTTGTGTGATTCTTAGTAAAAAAACATCAGTCTCTTTCTCTCATTCAAAGAGTACTCCCTAGCCACTACCATTCAACTGCAGAGCCCTTTTCTGTGTCTACTTTTTTAGCAGAAAACTTAATTTTGAACTTGAACCTAGTTGACAGCAGCTCTTAATCAAATAACCAATTAGAGATTTTCTCTGCAGTCTGTAATTTTTAATCAGAATTAAGACTCACTTGATGAACCACTTCACCCTGATATCATCCAGTCTGCAGTCTTCAGTTCCTTTGCTTCTGTTTAGATACTACACTTACAAAAAAGACATGCTATAGTGAAAACTGGGAGAAGATTTTATGGTTTAAATTTGCAATACACATACATTCATTCCCTGTTGTTTCTACATTTTTTTTTGTTCTTTCTATAAATTATTAATGCTATTTTCTATTATTAATAGCGTTATTAATGCTGATTTCTATAACTGTTTTCATTCCTCACAGTGATACCAGAGCTTGACTTCTCAGCATCCTAAGATTTTTGAAGGATAAATATTAATAGCTAGCTTACAATTTCCAGATTGCCAAAGAACAGATATATAATCTTTATGACATACTACTTTTCAAAGTGCTGGTTTTTAAAAATATGGTGTAAACCAATTAATTAACTATTATACGGTCGTGCAATTAGGGATACATTAGAGGTTAAAACAGCATGCTTCAGTGGACCAAGATTCTTGGCACTATAAGGGAAATATAAGCACTCTGTTTTTTCGCCCTTTCTTAGTTGGTCCTGCATTTCCTAAGGCATAGAGCTGTAACCTCTTTAACATCACAGAAATCCAGAAAATAAAGAAATCATACACACTGAGATATAAACCATAGAATCATAAAATAGTTAGGGTTAGAAAGGACCTTAAGATCATCTAGTTCCAACCCCCCTGCCAGGGGAAGGTACACCTCCCACTAAACCATGCCACCCAAGGCTCTGTCCAACCTGGACCTGAACACCTCCAGTGATGGAGCATTCACAGCTTAGCTGGGCAACCCATGCCAGTGCCTCACCACCCTTACAGTAAAGAACTTCATCCTTATATCCAATCTAAAATTCCTCTGTTTAAGTCTTAACCCATCACCCCTTGTCCTCTTACTACAGTCCCTCATGAAGAATCCCTCCCCAGCATCCCTATAGTTCCCCTTCAGATATTGGAAAGCTGCTATGAGATCTCAACGCAGTCTTCCCTTCTCAGGCTGAAGAGCCTCAACTTTCTCAGCCTGTCTTCATGCAGGAGGTGCTCCAGTCTCCTGATCACACTCATGGCCCTCCTCTGGACTTGTTCCAACTGTTCCATGTCATTTTTATGTTGCAGACACCAGGGCTGCACACAATATTCCAAGTGAGGTCTCACAAGAGCAGACTAGAGGGATAGGATTACCTCCCTTGACCTGCTAGTCATGCTCCTCTTGATGCAGAACAGGATTTGGTTGGCTTTCTGGACTGCAAGTGCACACTATCTGTTCATGTTATGTCTCTCATCAACTAACACCCCCAAGGCCTTCTCTGGAGGACTGCTCTGATACTCTTCTCTGCCCAACCTTTAGCTGTGCCTGGGATTGCTCCCACTAAGGTATATGACCTAGCACTTGCCATGGTTAAAGTTCATCTGGTTGACATCAACTCACCTCGCAAGTGTGTCAAGGTCCCTCTGGATGTCATTCCTTACTTTCAGCATATCAACCAGACCACACAGCTTGGTGTCATTGGCAAAGAGTACTCAATCCCATTGCCTATGTCCTCAACAAAAATTTTGAATAAGACCGGTTCAAACACTGATCCCTGAGTGACACTACTTGTTACTGGTCTACAGCTGGACATTGAGCCATTGAGCACAACTTTTTGCGTGTGGTCATCCAGACAGTTCTTTATCCACCGAGTGTTCCATCTATCTAACTGATGTCTCTCAAGCTTAGACACAAGGATGTCATGTGAGACAGTGTCAAAAGCTTTGCACAAGTCCTGGTAGATGACATCAACTACTCTGCCCCTGCCCATCAGTTCTGTAGCCCCATCATAGAGGGCCACAAAACTGGCCAGGCAGCATTTCCCCTTAGTGAAGCCATGTTGGCTGTCGCACCTTGCTGTTTTTCAAGTGCCTCAGCATGCCTTCCAGGAGAATCTGCTCCAAGATTTTGCCAGGCCAGAGGTGACGCTGACTGGTCTATAGTTACCCGGCTCATCCATTTTCCGCTTCTTGTAAATGGGGGTTATATTTCCTTTTTTCCAGTCAACTGAAACTTCTCCTGACTGCCAAGATTTTTCAAATATGATGGACAGTGGCTTAGCAGCTTCATTTGCCAGCTCCTTCAGGACCCGCAGATGGATTTCATCAGGTCCCATGGACTTGTA
>JASSUY010025093.1:0-12832 GCA_032466535.1 Forpus xanthops
CTCTGGTTATTGTTGTTATTGGTGGTGGCAGTGGTGATTTGTGTTATACCTTAGTTACTGAATGGTCCTTATCTCAATCCGTGGGAGTTGCATTCTTTCGGTTCCTCTTCCCATTCCCCCCCCCCATGAAGTGGGGGGAAAGAAGGTTGGGAGGAGTGAGTGGGCAGGCAGATTGATTTACGCCTGAAACCACGACACCATTGACATTAAATTTGCGTGTCAAAATTCAAGAAATATGGCCATGATTTTTCCTTCACTTTACACCCCAAGTAACTGTTCGCTTATAAAAAATGAGAATGAAAATCAGTTTTAAATTAGTCTGCAGGAAGTAGCCAGGCCTGAGTATTTTCCTGTCACTACTTCAGTTTGGGGAATTGTATCTATATTGTTCTATGCCGTCCCTGTCCCTGTGCATTAAAACTCTTCAGGCCATTAAAAAAACTAAAAACATTCAATTTATCTTAAATCTGAAAGCATATTTGTAATCCTGTGGTAGGTGTTATTATTATGCAAGAACTGTCAAAAGCAGTTACTTTTTTTGACCTGTTAACCTGAGACTACACCCCAAATTGGCTTTAAGCAGAACCTTCTGAGGAAACTCAGTGAGGAGATATGCTTAAAATCCATGGCAGAAAACCAGTTTTTTAACACTGCATTCCCTTAGAAATATTTTTCATCTGTTGTACCTATTCCAATATGCAATTAATTCTTTAATACTCAATTAAATACCATGCCTAGTGTTACAGAACAAAACCTGTAATTTCTTTTTAAGGACAGACCATGCTTCTGTGCTCAGATAGCTTCCCAGCTCTTTCCAGGCACTCAGAGAAAAGAGGCAGAGCTCCCACTTCCAGCTCAATGCTTTCCTTACAGGTCAATGAATGTGTGGAAAAAAGAGCTCCTATGCCCTTGTTCGTGTATCTCAAAGGCAGTTGCCTTCCTCTCAGCACAGTAACCGCATCTACCTAAACACATTTTTATATATCCTTCAATATTATGGTAATGCAGAAACTCCAAGGTAGGTCACTTAAAAAAGCACAATCTTGCTTTATGGATAGATATAAAGCTTGTTTAAAGTCAGTATTCCTTCCCTCAGTGGGTTTTGAATAATGCCCTGGCTCTAGTCAAGCAAAACTCCTTTTAAAGTCAATGCTAAGATACAGGCATGCATGTTTTTCAGGCTCTGTCCCTTTACAGTGGCTTGAATATATTTCATTACTACATTAAAGGTCAATGCAAGTACATTCTGTCTTCGTCACTTATAACTAGAGCTGTATTTGTTCTAACTCTGCAGTTGTCTCCCACAATAGAAAAGGGCCATACATTTAAACAGACTACCACAGCCTGGTTTGCACGAGTAATTAATTAGGTTAATGAAATGTAATTTAATAAGATAAAATTAAGATTCTGATCTCAACTGCAGTTATAAATTCTGTACAGATTCTCTGATTTATGTGAGCTATTAAAATTTCTGAATAGTAATTCATGCAACTGAGCTTAGGGAACTAAGATTGCATTTGTGAAATCAAAATCTCAAAAAAAGTTCCACATTACATATTTCCCTCTTCATATTGAGTGCAAAGTTATTGAAAAATGAGGAAAAAAAAATATGGGCAAGGTTTGAGCAAACTGAGTGGTGAGAGACCTGGGAAAACTCTAAATTTAGGAGGATAAATCTGTTGCTTGTTTTCAAGCAGATTTACTGCTAATTTTCATTAGTCTTAGTAGTACTGTGTGTCTTTAGTGTCTGACCAATGTTGCTTCAGTACTTATTTGCCTTCTGCTAGATGTTACTTGACTGCTTTCTAGATGACAGAAATTTACAGTTGATTAGGCTGCATAGCTCCTTTGCTATTTCAAAAGTTCCTAGGAAGGGATTATTTTTGTGCTCAAATACCTCTAAATAAAGGATTCTGCAGCCTGAATATCCCTGGATTCTGAACAGTGTTCACTGAAGCAAATAAAGCTAAGTTAAAGAATCATTTAGTGCTTCAGTGTGCCAGCTTCAATAAATATCTGTCGGGTATGTATATGTGTATGCACACCCATGAACACATTTCTCCCTTTAGCTCTGGTGTATGTTTGTATATAGTGTAGAGTATGCAGACTTAAGGTCTAAAGCCAGTATTTGCATTTCTGAGACTGGAGTTGAGGCTGCTATGCTATTATCCTCAAAGCCACTGTTGGCACAATTCAGTCATTAATGATGATTTTGTGTCCTTTCTCGGTGAAAGAGAGCTACTTAATCTTTAGCTGGTTATGCTCAGCATTGGTGCAGCCTGCTCAGTATTCAGATTTCAAATAGCACAGTGGCCAGACTTTCTTACCTCAATTAACAAGTGGACTAAATAAAACTGGCCAGAAAAGCTCCAAAAGAGCCACCTTTTTCTATAAACCCACAATGAAGAACAATGAAAAACTCAGCAGAATTCTGCATCAACAAAAACAAGGACAGGCAACCAAATTATCTTTTCCTCCTTAACCATTGTAAGGGCTCTAGCAGTGGTGATAATCTTTTACCATAAGAAAAATGAAAGTAACTTCATTTTAACCATTCATCCTAGAGACAGAAAGTTATCAGCAGAACCATTCAGAGTGAAGGCCAAGCAAAACACTTTCCATCAAGTCCCAAGGTCTGTTCTTCAAGTCAAAAAAATTTAAGTTGAATAAAACAACAAACAGCAAGGGCTGAGAAACTAAAACTGGTGTCTTAAAAAGGACATATCATTTATGTTTCACAACATCACACAAAAATACCACACAGGGTTTAAGTAAGTTTCTTCTAGCAGCAGATTATTCTAGACCTGCAGGTTTACTTAGTGATGGATAATCTAGCTGGTAACACAGTATTGGACTGGATGACTGATGTGATCAAACATGGCAATGGTGAATACGAACTTTCTTTGTTTCCACTTATTTCACTCTCTCATGTTCCAATACAACTGTTTTTTTTTTGACACCTGAAAAATAAAACTTGGTATTTTCAAATATAGAGCAATACATCACAGAATTACAAAGTACTGTAAACATTGTTTGGATTTTAACTCTACTTAGTTGTTAGTTCTCAAGGCCTTGAAAGAATAAAGGGATTCGTCTCATCACAGCACATTTATAAACTAATGCTCTTGTATAAATGTAAACACAATCACAAAGCCCTTTCTTCTATTTCCCCAAACACAAATATCCAGAATCCTAAATCAACCTATTTCTTAGCTAGTTCAGCTTTAGTCATTTAACCTCAGCTCCTTCTACCTCCTGAGGTGAATATTTAAAAAAAAAAAAATGAAAATAAATCATCCATAAGAATGCAAGCATTTAGTATTAAATCTGCTTTCTTATTTCATATCTTCCCAGGATTATTTTATTTATTTAGCACACCCATAATCTGACCAACCTTGAGAACTCTGATTCTACTAAATAGCTTTACCTCATCTTTTACCAGATGAAATAAAAACACTCTGCCTAGCAGATCAAGAGACAAATTTTATATTTATTCTTTCTTTTTAGTCAAAAATCAAACCATCCATTATCTCACCCTCTTATGGGTGATACTTAAATCACAATAAATTGACAATACCAAGAACCACTATTTGTCTTAAATTTTACAAAGCTATCCCTATCCTATTGTAGGTTCCTTGTGTAAATAACAGCGGCTCAACACACTTTCCAGCAGAGATGCAAGTTTCCAGGCTAAAAAACCTGGAATGTTCCAGCTACTTCAGGCTAATGATCTCTCAAATGCACACTAATAAGTTTGATAAAAGTGTCCCAGCATGTGTGCACAGAATGCTTACCATAAGAATGACAGTTTTGTGGGCAGGGCAAATCGCTGACACCATTTCAGACTGAGTTAGATGCTGGAGGCACAAATTAAAACTGTGAGCTTTCATTTCATTGGGCTTTGACAGATGGAAGAGTGCATCAAATCTCTAATTGTTTAAACCATTAACTCATCTTTCCACCTGCATTATCTTTGGGAAGAGCTCAGCTGGAAGCCTGAAACAATTGCTCGCAGACTGAATTCAGGAGTGTGTATTATTCTACAAAGAAATTAGAGTTGTCTTTTTTTTAAAATGTTTCTTTGGCTGCTGCATTTGTAAATTAATCTTTATTTTCACATTTTCCTCTCAGTTTTGAAAACTCAAAGCCTTTCAGCCTTCCTGCAGAATCAATCAATCAGGAACCACTGCCTTGGCTGCTGGGAACAAGAAAGTTGTATTGCAATTCATCACAGTGCATCACTGAGCATTATGCATCACAGTGCATTATGATGATCCCCATTTATTTCCAGTCCTTGTAAATGCCATTGCACATGCAGCTCTAAGTTATGCCTGCTGGTGTATTGACTTTCAGTTGCTTACAAAAAGAAAAATTTGTGTGAGAAGATGTAAAAAAAATATTAAATAAAAAAATATACCTCTAATTCACAAACTCTCTTGAAATGCCTTTCTTAAGCAATTTTACCCCCTCTTCCCCTTAGGACTAAGATACTTTTTTCACTAAACCAGCATAAATGTAAGACACTTTGTCATTGCATGCTACTCTCACTAGCATTCGACTTTTACCGTTGGTTTTATAGGATACCACCCATTATGTGCTCAATACTTCCAAGTTCTTGAGAAGAATGGTCTCAGTACTACTGAGCTCACAATGTAAAAGCAAACTGGCAAAATGAAGCAGAACAGCAAATGCTATGCATTTACATAAAGTTTAGCAAGATGTACTGTTAATACGGTGATAGAAGGCAGGGGAATTGTAAGGGCAGGACAGGAGTTTTGTGAATAATACTAGGCAGGAGTCCTTTGGGGCTTAGAAAGCATAAGTAGAAAACAAGAAAACATAGGGCCATAAATACTATTAAGGAACTTCAGCACTTGCTATATGTGGAGAAGCTCACAGAGGTGGGACTGCTCAACCTCAAAAGAAGGCAACTCAGGGGGATCTTACCCATATTTATAAAAGACTGATGGCAAGGTATGCAAAGACTAAGTAAGAAGGGTTTCTATAGCTACATCAGCCAGAAAAGAAAGGTCAAAAAAAGCGTATCTCCCTGATGAGCAAGACTGGAAAACTGGTAACAATGGATAAGGAGAACACTGAGGTACTCAACAACTTATTTTACCTCAGTCTTCACTGGCAACCTCTCTTCCTACACTGCTTGAATGGACAGACTGCAAGGCAGGGACTGGAGGAAAAAAGTCCCTTCCCACTGTAAGAGAAGATAAGGTTCGTGACCACCCGGGGAATCTGAACATACATAAGCCTGTAAGACCTGACAAGATGCATCCCAGACTCCTAAAGGAACTGGCTAATGTAGTTGTCAAGCCACTCTCTATCGTATTTCAGAAGTCATGGTAGTCAGGTGAAGTTCCCTCTGATCAGAAAAAGGGAAAAGTAGAAAGCAGGATCCTGGCAATTACCAACTTTTCAGCCTCACATCTGTGCCTCGGAAGAACCTGGAACAGATCCTCCCAAGACACATGGATGACAGGGAGGTGATTCAAGACAGTCAGCACAACTTCCCCAAAGCCAGGTTCTGCCTGACCAACCTAGCTACCTTTTATGATGGGGTTACCACATCAGTGAATGTGGCAAGAGCTATGTACGTAATCTATCTGGTCTTCTGTAAGACTTTTGACACAGTCTCCTACAGCATCCTGGAAAAGTACAGATTTGATGGGCGGACCATTCAGTTGATAAGAAATTGGCTAGGTGTTCAAATCCAGAGGGTAGTGGCCAATGGCTCAATTCCAGATGGAGACAGTGACAAGGGGTGTCCCTCAGGATCTCTACTGGGACCAGTACTGTTTAATATCTTTATCAATGACGTTGACAGTTGGATCAAGTGCAATCCTGAGAAGACACTTTGCAGATGATATTAAGCTGAGTGCCACAGCACACATGGATGAGAGATGGGATGCTATCCAGAAGGACCTGTAAGTGAGCTCATGTGAATCTCACAAGATTCAACAAGCCCAAGTGCAAGGTCCTGCACTTGGGATGGGGCAACCTCCAGAATCAGTACAGGCTGGGAGATGAAGGGATTGAGAGCAATCCTGCTGAGGAGGACTTGGGGATACCGGTAGATGAAAAGCTGGACATGAGTGGCCAGTATGCACTGACATCCCAGAAAGCCAAAGCAGTCTTTTGGGCTGCACCAAAAGAAGTGGTGCCAACAGGATGAGGGAGGTGATTCTGCCCCTTTGCTCAACTCTTGTGAGATCCCACCTGGAGTACCGCATTCAGCTCTGGATTCCTTAGTACAGGAAAGACATGGACCTGTCAGAGTGGGTACATATGAAGGCCATCAAAAAGACCAGAGGGATAGAACACCTCTCCTCTGAAGAAAGAATGAGAGAGTTGGGGCTGTTCAACCTGCAGAAGAGAAGACTTCAGGAAGACCTCACTGAAGCCTTCCAGGACCTAAAGGGGAGAGGGGGGTTACAAAAAAGAAAGGATCAAACATTTTAGAAGGGCCAGTTGTGATAGGAAGTGGGGTAATGCTTTTAAACTAAAAGAGGGCAGATTTAGATTAGATACAAGGAAGAAATTTTTTACAATAAGCATGGTGTCTGATCCCTGGAAAAATACAAGGTCATGTTGGACAGGGCTCATCTATCTGAAGATGTCCTTCCTCATAGCAAAGATAGGGGGGTTGAACTAGATGATCTTTAAGCATCACTTTCAACCCAAACTGTTCTAGAATTCTATGTTGATTGCATAAAGGAGAAGTTACTGGTCAGTGTAAACAGCAGGCATTTGAAACATATCCTCCATGTGCAGTCAGTCTGTGTATACAGTTAGTGGGTTAACATGCATTAGAAAAAATAAAGTTACATAAATGGGTGGATGTTTTCTATTTTTCTCCTGAACTTAAGTAAACTGTATTTCATTCTAAGAAGCAATATAACAAAACTAGCAGATGACAACATCTGTACATAGGACAAAACCAAGAATACTATTTTATACCCTTGTGACATTGGGAATTGCAACTAAAGACATATAAGATCAGTTCCAAAGAACGCAAATCTAATAACAACCTTATCTGGGCAAAATTCTTCTCTCAACACTGAATACACATCTCTCTACTCAGAATTTCTTACTAATGTCAATGAGAATCATGCTTGCAGAAAGAACCCAAATCCCTACAGATTTCATTATGTAACTTTAATTTATAAAATCTCTCTTAGAAAAAAAAAAATGTTCTGATACATATCACTTTAACAAATTATAAATAAATCTAAAAATAAGTGTCATTATTACTCAATTACAGCACTGGACATTCGGGTTTAGACACTATAAGTTCAACTAATGGTATTTTAAACAGTCATCTAGCCTACTCTTCACTCCCTGGCAGTTGCCACTAGATTAAAAAATAAAAAAGACAAAATTTTTTTTCTGCATGTTCCCATTTAGAGGGAACTTTTCCATTACTAACTAGAGTCACAAATGTGTATCAAAACTGACTGACTACCTGTGTTGGAAACAAGTTGAATTCTTTAAACTGAAATAACAGATTATTATATGTTAAATGAGACCACCATATTAGAGACGCTACTTCATCATGAATATAAGCACCACACAGCACTTTAAAATAATTACTTCTGTAATTCAGAGTAAGAGATATCATAGAAAATATAATGAATTGGAGGGGAAAAGGAAGAATAAGGTGATTTCATTTGCATACCTACACATGTAACCCACATCAAAATTATTTTTTTTTTAAAGACAGCCTACAGAGAATAGGCATGAAAATATTTTTAATTGCAATATAAAAACCGAACATTTTGCTATGGTACAAGACTTAAGACCAACTTGCATAAATATACTGGCACTTCCTCCAACCAGACAATACATTCTGTAGAGCCTCTAGTCTGAAGGAGTCCAGCTGTTGGCAACAGGAGCTGGGGTTTTATGTAGTCACGTATGTGGACGAAAAGAAGCAAGTGTCTACTTGTCTGGTTTTCTCCACAAACAAGCTTTTGACCCATGTGATGTCCAGGAATGAGTAGAGATTACTGAGACCCAGATATTGGTGCAATGAATGTGTGTCAAGAAATAGTGAGCCTAACCCAGCCCATCCCAGTTTGGTTTTTCCCCAGTCTCTCTACTTTCTCATTATGTGGTTTATGAGCCCACCTTTGCCTTACTATGCAAGTCTGACAGACTGCCAGTAATCTACCGGTAAAGAAAAGATAAAATTTGACTTTCATTGTCTAGACTAAGTCTAAATGGGAACTCGGGAGATACAGTAACTTCTATACCATGTAGAATCACAATCCTAATGAGGGTGGCAATGCCAGAGGGAAAATTTTTGCTGCTCCTGGGAGTATGGATAGCTCAAGAGAATATCTAAAACGCCTGTACACAAATGCATACAGTATCAGAAACTAACAGGATGAACTGAAAGAGTTGGTTAGTTCCTGAAACTACGATATAATTGCTATTAATGAGACTTCGTGGAATGATTACAATAACTGTAGTACTGGGGTGGAGAACAATAGTCCAGAAGAAATAGGCAGGAAAGGTTTGATTGTAAAGCCCTTAGTTAGTGACAATGTGGTTGAGAGCGTTTGTGTGAGGATTAGAGAGACATAAAACAAAGGAGATAGTGTAACGGGTGCCTGCTACCAACTAGCCAGAATGCTAGCACTGGTGAGTGACGTTACAGGCAATTAGGAGAAATTACTGTACCAGTAGCCCTTCTCCTTACGGGAGATTACAACTTTCCAGACAGCAACTGGGAATATCATACTCCTGTGATGAGCAGGTCTTGGGAATTCTTAAAGTTCATAGGAGATAACTTCTTGTCATAAGTACTCAGTGAGTCCTAATAGGAAAGATGCCCTCATAAGTACTCAGTGAGTCCTACTAGGAAAGATGCCCTCCTAGACTTGCTGCTTGTGAATAAAGAAGGACTCATGGAAGATGTGATGGTAGGTGGCTCTCTTGGCTACAGTGGCTATGACATGGTTGAGTTTAAAATTTTCAGTATATTAGAAAAAAAAGGACAGCAGAGCTGCTGCTCTGGGCCTCAGGAGAGCAAACATCAAGCTATTCAGGGTGCTGTAGCAAAGCAAAGAACCCTGCTCCAGCAAAGGACTCTGGGAATCTTAATTTGAGGCCTTAGGAGTCTGAGTGTCAGTCGCTTTTTAGGAACCACCTTTTAGAAGCACAGGACCAAGCAACTCCACTGTCTTGTAAATCAAGCAAGTGGGGCACAAGAGCAACTTGGCTGAACAGGAAACTCCTTGTGGAGCTTAAATAGAAAACAAAATTGCGTGACCTTTGGAAGCATGGTCAGGCTTCAGAGGGAGATTACAGAGCTGTGTTTTGTAGATGCATGGAAGTTGAAACTGGCCAGTGCTATGCAGAATAACAAAGACTTCTTAAAGCATGTTAATAGCAAAAAGAGGTCTAAAGTAAACATTGGACCAATACTGACCAAATCTAACTAATATCGATGAAGAAAAAGCAGAGGCACTCAACACAGATTTTGACTCAGTCTTTAATAATACTGATAGACCCTGGGCTGCCTGATCTCCTGAGTTGGAAGACCCGTAAGAGTGGGAACAATTTCCATTTGTAGACACTGAAACTGTAAGGGACCAGCTGCACCAGCTGACTGCTTACAAACCCATGGCACCTAATGGGATTCATCCCAGAGTACTGAAGGAGCTAGTGGATGCTACTGCAAGACCCCTCTCAACTACCTACCAAAGGTCTTGGGAGCCTGGAGAGGTCCCCACTGACTGGAAGCTGACCCATGTTATTTCAATTTACAAACAGGATGCAAAGGAAGACCAAGAAAATTATAGACCTGTCAGTCTAACCTCTGTTCCGGGTAAAATCATGGAGAAGATTATATCGGGTACTATCAAAGGGCATTTAAAGAATAATGCAATCATCATTGCATAGTCAATGTTGGTTCACAAAGGGAAAGCCATGTTCAACTTATATGATATCCTTCTGTGTTAAAGTCACCTGCCCAGTGAATGAAGGCAAAGTGGTGGATGCAGTTTTCCAGATTTTAGTAAGGCTTTTGATACTGTCCCTCACAGCTTCCTTCTGGACAAGTTGTACAACTGTGAGATGAGTGGGTTTATGGTGCACTTGGTGAAGAACTGGCTGAAGGGCAGAGCTCAGACGGTTGTAATGAATGGGGTTGGTAACCAACAGTGTTCCTCAGGACTCAATTCAAGGGCCAGCTCTGTTCAATGACCTGGATGCAGGAGCTGAAGGCACCATTAGCAAGTCTGAAGATGATACTAAGATGGAATGTGTTATTGATTCTCTTGAGGGACAAGAGGCCTTGCACCGGGGTCTAGATAGATAGGAGCACTGGGATACAATTAATGGGATAAAATTTAACAAGTTCACATACTGAATTCTGCATCTGGGACAAAGTAATGCTGGATACAAGTACAAACTGGGAGATGAGTGGCTGGAAAGCAGCCCTGCAGGAATGGATCTGAGGATGCTGATGGACAGCTAGGTCAATAGGAGTGTGTCAGCATTGTGTGCCCTGGAAGCCAAGAGAGCAAACCTCTTTGCTCTCTAGAGCTTCCTGAGGAAGAGAAGTAGAGAGGAAGATGCTGAGCTCTTCTCTCTCAGATCTAGTGACAGGATGCATAAGAACGACTCAAAGCTGCTTCAGGGCAGGTTTATACTGGACACAAGGAAGCATTCCTTTACCAAGATGGTAGCACATGAACAGTGGAACAAACTTCCTAGAGAGGTAATCAATGCCTCAAGCCTGTCAATGTTTCAAAGGCATTTGGACACTGCCTTTAATAACATGTTTTAACTTTTGGTCAGGCTGTAGGAATAGATGATCGCTGTAGGTCCCTTCCCTCCGAAATACTCTGTTCTAGTCTCTGAGGAGCATCTGAGGGAAGTGGGGTTGTTTAGTCTCAATAAAAGCAGGCTCAAGAAAGACCTTATTGCTTATTGCTCTTTACAAGTACCAAACCAAAAGTCACAATATATTTAATGATCCAATATTTGTCCTAAATATGAGTATGTTTGAGATATTGAAATTATCCACTGTGTCAAAACAGGGCTAGAATTCATGAGCTTTTCTGTTTTATCTCGTAAAGCAGCTCTCTGGAGAGATCTTATTAAGTTACATATAAAATAATTGGGGCATATTTTGTTGCTCACAGTCATGCTTTTGTGACTTGCTCCATTAAAATAACAAAATAAATAGTTGTTTGGAACGTAGGTAACAATCTACAACTGTTTCTGTGAGAGATAAGACCTTTGCAGTGCATTAGATCTGTATCTCTTTGAAAAATTAGCAGTTCTCAAAGGTATTCATCTTCAAACTAACATTTGTTGTCTAAACTTGTATTAGAGGCCAATGGCATAATAGATGGAATTAATTGCACTTCACTGACCAAACTTGAAAAATATCTTATCAACAGCTATCTTTAACTACAAAAGAATTGTTAAAGACCGCAGGCTTCCATGAGGAAAACAGCAATTTTCTTTGTATGCTAATATGAAGATATTCTTCACAGTTCTTCTATGTATGAAATTATGACAACAAAATTTCAAGCCAAACTGACCTTACTCTCAGAGAATAATGGAGAGATACTTCAGAACAGCTTTTGGGCAACTCAGGTAAAGCAAAGCCAAAACAGACATCAAACTTGCAATGAGGAGAACACATGCGAAAGCCCTGTATCAGATGCTTCATGATGACTTTTTTCTTCTCCATACCTCCATCTAAAATCCAGGATTTCTACTTTTACAGGCTAGTGTCTGTTCTTGGAACAAAAAAAATGCTTCAAAAATTAAAACTTTTTTAGAAGTAAGAAGATTGACTACATTGTACCTTTTCCATCTTGTAAATTTTTCTATGAAAGAGTAAATAGAAGCTACTGAATTAGCTACATAATTTATTGCTGTATCAGCTGCTGTCTGATACACTGACGTAACATCCACATAAATTTTCTCCACTGTGTATCAGATACAAATATTTGTGCAAACAAAAGGTGTTTCTATGCACTAAAGTGCTCCCCACTAATGAAGCAGCTGGACGTTTACTGTCATCTGCATTTTACCTCAAATCACCTCAAAAAGCTGTGCCACCAAACACCAAAATCACTGTCCTGGGTTCAGCAATAACAGTCATTTTTTTCCTTCTTAGTAGCTGGTGCAGTGCTGTGGCTTTGACTTTCAGACTGGAAACAGCGCTGATAACACCAGTGCTTTCAGTTACTGCTTGGTAATGTTTTGGTCTGACCAAGGACTTTCTGAGTCTCATGCCCTGCCAGGGAGGAGGGAAAGCCAGGAGGAAGCAGACAACCCAAACTAACCAAAGGGGCATTCCATACCACAGCACATCATGCCCATTATATAAACTGGAGGCAGTTACCTGGAAGGGCTAGATCACTGCTTGGGTTGGGCTGGGTATCGGTTGGCGGGTGGTGAGTGGTTGTATTCTCTTCCCTTGTTATTTCCTTTATTAATGTTATTGGTGGTAGCAGCAGTGGTTTGTGCTATACCTTAGTTACTGGACTGTTCTTATCTCAACTTGTGGGAGTTACATTCTTTCGATTCTCCTCCCCATCCCTCCAGGAGCAGGGGGAAGGAGTGTGGGGGGGAAGTAAGAGAGTAACTGCCTGGCTGAATTGCCAGCTGGGTTTAAACCACAACAATCATAAAAGCAGATTCTGAGAGAACTCTTTATAAAAAATGTTATCAGGAACATTTAGCAAAATCACACTCATATAAACCTTTTCTCTAAATTGGAGAGACATCAATTTGATAGGTGGACCACTCAGTGGATAAAGAACTGGCTGGATGGCTGCACGCAAAGAGTTGT
>JASSUY010025094.1:0-16438 GCA_032466535.1 Forpus xanthops
CCCATCCCCTCAGACTGAGGAAGAAAGAGAGGGGAGTGAGTGAGAGAGCGGCTGCATGGGTTTGAAAGCCTCAAACCTCGACACATACTCACTTTTTAGTCATGATTTGTAGTCTGCAAATACCATTTTTGTATGCTCTGCCATAGCAGATGTCACTTCTCCTCACTTTCTGTACTCCCAGGCACATGGGAGACAGCTATGCTGATTCTCAATCCAAAGGAAAAGGTACTAAAGGGAGAAAATAGACAATGTATTTAGTGTTTTGTAGGCAATTTTCCACAAATATAAGCCTGTTATCTTTTTCACTTTCTGTTCCAGTTGTTCCAGGTGTGGCTACTATTGTTATTATAATCTGTGTGAGCATACTCATTTTCATCATAACCTTGGGGGTCTATCGAATTCGGACAGCTCATCAGCACAGCTCTGCAGACAATGAAGGAAGTAAAGAAAATGAAATGGATTGGGATGATTCTGCTCTGACCATTACTGTCAACCCCATGGAGGTACATAACCAAGGCAGAATACTATATCGTGATACTACCATGTAACTGAGGAAGTAATACGTGTTGTCATATATAATTACTAAATAGGATGATGAAGAATCCTTGAGTACAGCACAACTTTGTCTCCATCTGTACTTGAACATTAGGTACCCAAGATGATACTACTTAGTTTTTTAACTTTTTAATGTAAGCACCTATCACTAAAAGAGGGAAAATGATCAGCAGTTCAAAGAAACATTTTGGCAGCTTGACTAACAAAGATACTGCTTATTGACATTCCATTCTTGTTGGAGTAGTTTTTTACTATTTGCTACTGAATTCTTTTCTATTTGATGCCTAATAGTCACATAATGATGGAAAGCATATGTTCCCAGCATGTTAGTGTTTCTAAATGGGTAATAAATGCTCACATTCTGGCTAGCAAGAAGGCGCTTTTTTCCTACTGTATCTATTTCATTTCTCTACTGTAGAAATATGAAAAGCCTAATCAGACAGAAGAGGAAAGCGATGAAGAGGATATAGAAGATGAAGAGGAAGACACAACCAGTGCTGAATCTGATGAAAGTGAAGAGGAGGAAGATGAGGAGGAGGAAGAGGAAGTGGTTGTCCAGAAGAGAGATAAACAGGTCACTAGGCAAGCTCAGCTGGAGTGGGATGATTCAGCACTCCCGTACTAACAGCCCTCCAGCCACATATCTCTTTTGTAACACCCAATACAATGTTTTTTCTGAGTCTCTTAATTGACAGGATTTGAACTTCTGCTTGCCTATGACTGTTCTGCCTAAAATGATCTTGTAGTAATTGTTAATGGTAGAACTGACCCTTTTCTTACCAACCCTGGAGAAAACATGGTACAAACACACTGGCATCACCAGTAATAAAGTAATCTAGAACTTGATCTGTTAGTAAACGTAGTTCTCAATTTCCTGTTTCTATATTGCAGATACGTGACAAAAGCCCTGTCACTCAATCCAGAGAGGTTTTTATCTTTCCTATTTATTTTTTTTTCATACAGGAGATATTTCAGCTTGCTATGAAGAATTACATGTGTGGGTCCAAATAACTGTTGCCACATGACTTCACACTCTGTAAAATACAGTCCATCTTCAAATGGGGGAGAGTTTTAGTGCTACAGGTGACAGAGACTGAAGTCCATTTGTCATCTCATCCTGCTTTCTTGGATGTTAGCTGTCTTCTACAAGGGAATGTCTAGGACTTGACAAGGGATGCACGTGCACCTGTGTAGAAATGGACAATCTTTTCAAGCATGCTGTCAGAACCCTCAGGACAGGGATTTTGTCCAACCTACCCATATTACAGAGAGTCAGAAAAAAAAAGAACAACAAGAAGGGGCTGCTGAAGGTTGCTGACAAAAATCATTGTGTCCACAGACTAAGTAATGTGAACTTATGCAAACTGTAAATTCTAATGGTATTGATTTACTGAAAAACCTGTAGAGCAACTCATTAGTTACAGATTGAGGAATTGGCAGCAAATCAATGCTTTAAACTTTGTCTTGTAAAGTCGTTTGCTTGCTGCAGCATCTTACTGAAGTAGTGGAAAATTAGTGACCCCATTATTCCATAGTTATGTATGGTTGGGATTTTAACAATGATTTTACATGAGGGAAATATTCCCTTGCGATTTAGTGAATGCCAGCTGGAATTCACAGACTGTATTCTATAACACACTATGTCCTATTTCTTCTCTACCTTTACCCACTTACGAGTGGCACAGAGACAGTGTCAGCATACACAACTGTCAGCTCTCTTTTGCACTCATAATTCTCCCTTATTTCTTCTTCCTGAAGCCATTAATGTTGAGAAACAGTTTTGTAAGTTAGAACAAGAACAAATAAAATGTACCTGGAACCAAAAGAAAGGAGTGAAAACAAAACCTAAAATCTTAAGAGGTCGAGAGAGTATTTTAGTTTGTTATGGTAACACAGCATATTTTTCTTAAACACTGTTTAAAAAGGAATAAAAAAAATAGAAAAAAATAGAAGCAAAGCTAGTACAATGTGTTTGTAAGTCTGTGTGGTGTGGTTTTGTCCCCTTTCCTTAATTATCTTTGTATCTTCAGATGCTCTGCATATCAAATGATACAGCTAGGATAACTTCTCCAATGCATAAAACCCAAAATGGCATGGAAGTGAATGCTGTCGTCTGGTGGCTTGTCTGGTTTTATTTCTAAGTACTTCTCTTTCTTTATAATTTCATCACTGATTTTTGCTTTTAACTTTTGTAATTTGCTGTTTAAAATTAGCTGCTTTCTCTGTCATAGAGAAAGCAGCAGTCAGCCTTGCCACAACAGGACCTTCCCGAGCACTCACAAGTCATAATTAATATTGCAGAGAGTAACTTGAACAATCTTAAGGGTATCCCCCTCCCTCGGTACTGAATTATTAGCAACTCCTGCACATCCTGGAATATAGACAATATATTGTAGGTTTAGGATGCTTTTAATTCCAGCTTCTGCAACTGACTGATAGTTGCAGGAAAGGACTGACAGCAACTAGATCGAGAGTTCACTAAGCAGAATGTAAATGAAAAGAATCCTAATTTTTAATTAAGAGTTCTCCCTGTTCTTTTTGTTGTGCCAACATGATTTTAAATACTGGCACTACGGAAGTGTTATGTGAGCAGTCCTGTTTTATTTTTAATCTCATGTCTCACATATATTAAACTTACAAGAACATTTGCAGAATCAATCCCACATGAACACAATTTATCTACAGGAGTAAAACTTGTAAAATTGGCCAACATTTCTGTTTAATACGAAAATAATTTTGAAGTGCTAAATAACTCAAACAGAAGTTTTATGTTAGATCATTTCCTGCCATCTCCATATCTTTAATAACTTCCTAGTGTTGATTTTCGTTGGGGACATGAAGCAGGCTCTTCGTGATGCTTGTTAACAGCACGTATCAGCAAAGCTTTCTGTTCAGAAAAAAGGTAGTTATTTAAAAGTCAGTTTCAGACTTAAAAATGTACATCAATTTCTTTTTAGTGATTATTATTATTATTGCCACCACAGCAAATATCAGGGCAACAAAAAAAACAGCAATTTACAAGCATATTGATGGCCTTCAATTCTTTCATATGTTCATGACTCCATCAGTGTGTTTCTCCATCTAACAGGCTTTTATCATCTTGTTACTGGAAGCAAACAAACTATTCTTGCTGGCACATTACACAAGAAGCAAACAAACTATTTTCTCTACTGTAAATAAACCTGCATTTTTAAACCTAAGCAAAGTAATAGAGGCATATGTGTTATCACCAAAATTTGGGTTGCAACAAGATACTGAGCAAACAAAAACGTATCACTGTGCTTATTTTAGATTACTCATTGGAGTGCGTAATGCAGCATTTTTCATTCAAATAAACAGAGAAATCCTTTTCACAAAATGTTAGTGAGAATGAGATAATTCTTCACAAAATGAACCGTAGAATTTAGATGTTTTGTGTAGCAGTTGACAGCAATGGCTTCATGAGAAAAAGCCTACTAGTAGAATAACACAAACACTGTTTTCTCCCCTCCATGAATTATTGGTTTTGATGTAAGCTGCTTGCTTCAAGAGAAACTAGAAGACATAAATATATACATAAACACATAGGCACACACATCTTTCTTTTAATTCCCTAATCAAACCCCACAAATCTCTCCGTTCTGAAAAACAAAGTGTTTAAAATCATAGAATCATTTAGGTTAGAAAAGACATTAAAATCCCTCAAATCTAACTGTTAACACCAAGCACTGCCACACCACCACTAAATGATTTCCTGCGACCACATCAATACCTCCTAAATACCTCCAGGAATGGTGACTCCACCACTTTCATGGGTGTGGAGAGGTACCCATAATACATAGTATGAGCTATCTGTGACACCTGAGGTCTAAAAATTGCATCACATCAATGAATCTTTTCTAATTGTTAAAAATCTAATCTAAGGCTGGAAAAAGATGCAAAACCTACAAAAAAAAATTCAAGCTGTTTTGTCTGAATTAATTTAACTGCCAAATTTGCTTATTGTACTCAATGGCTTATTTCTGTTTCAGTTTTGTCTCCTCCACTGGTATTTCATATTTGCAAGCACACCTTAAAATGCATAGCTGTTATTAATCTCAATATCTACTGCATTGGCTAACACCAGTTCAAATTACTAAGCCATTTAGGGTTTCATGACATATTTAATACTAATTAAAACATTATTTTTCAGCTAAATTTAATACTTTAATACTAGTTACTATGAATTAAAATTATTAATATTATTTAAAATACCTTCAATACTATTTAAAAGTAAAATGTTATTTGCAGCCATAAGAGTGACAGCCATTTTGTCCCTCAAAGATCCAAGTGTAGCCTAAAACCAACACTCCCAACACTTCCATCGGAACACTTTGAGATATAGCATAAACACCTTCTACAGCCTCCAGAGATCCTGGACAATCGAGTTACCCTTATGTCAAACATTTCTGTTGTTGGGTTTTGGTTGGTTAGTTTTTGTTTTCTACAGCAAAAAACATAACAGGCATTGTAAATTGAAATGTATCATGTCCCTTAATGCTGCATGTTTCAGACAGCCAGTGAAGGAGGTGACAGTCCCAGATGAATCAACAAAAGAAAGTGCATCAGTGATCAGAATGTTTGCTTTAGCACCAAGACGTTTTGCTGTTCGGAGCCTGGGTTGTTGGGGCTTTTTTAGTTCAGCTCTCCTGGAATCCAGATTGTTTAATTGGTGTGGAGAATAAAGACAGTTTTCAAAGATGAGCACGAAAATTAGAGCAGAGTAACGCACATACCCTGTTAACATACCCAACCTCAAGAAGCATTTCTGTTGAATCTATTAAGAGTATCTCCAGGTAATTGTATTTCATTACTTTTGTACAGATAACAAGGCTGCTATAGGGTTTCTTGGGGGGGGGGGGTGGGGGGGTGTTTTCTTTGTTGGGTTTTTCTTTTTTTTTTATCCCCCTAAAGAAGACACGATCATAAAAACAATACTTGTAAAGAACAAAAAAAAGAGGAGCAAGGGCATTTACTTCACAAACCTCTGTCTAACAAAGGGATTAAGATAACAGTTCCAATGCAGATTATTGAAGCCTAACGTGCAGGAAATTAACCCAGGATATTTTGTATATTCATATTGGTAATTAAAAGGCAGTTACCAGATCAGGTAGATCTATGATTCTATGATCTGGCAATTCCCTTGAGGAATTTTGCTGCTTTTTGAGTAGATATTGACAGTGGCTTGCTAGTTCCCATTCCCATTTCTCTGCTTGTAAATAGGAATGACACCAACATCAAAGTACTATGAGACCTGTAGATGAAAAGCAGTGTCAAAGAGCTTGGTGATGTTCTGATTCAGTAATTCTGTTCCAGCTGTACTTAACAGCCCTGCATTACGGAGCACCCTATACACACCCAAAATGAATGACACAATGGTTAGTCAAGAACTCTGGGTTCTTCTTTCATTAGTTATGGCATATGAAAAAATACAGTAGCTTGAAACATCACAAACATTTAAAGCGACAGTCAGAAAAAGCCCTCATTCCTGTTTTTAACTTTAAATCATGGGGGAAATTGTGTATAGAGAAAGCTGTCTTTAAATGAGAGACGAAAGTGTTACCATCATATTCTATTCTCATACTTCAGAAACATGGAAAATTTCATGGGAGTAAAAGGCCTTTTTGCTGCCCTATTCTTTTTGTGTAAATCTAGACAGTTTGGAATGTTCAGTCATTACCTCCCTACCTGGACTACAATGACATTTCAAACAAGTACAGAAATTGGCAACACATTTTTGTCTACAGTCTGCTTTGTGTGCTCATACCACAGATGAGAAGGTGAATGGTTGTTTTAAGTAGGAATGCTCTTTGGAAAGTGGAATGGTTTGACTGCAGACAGTTCTTTCAGAATATTGAACTATTATTTAGGGAAGAGTGAAAAGGGAGGTAGAAGAGAAGGCGGCATGAACAGAAAACAAAAAGAGCTAAGGTTTCCAGCTGATGTTAAAGAAAAAAAACCCAAACCCTGGAATTTTATCTTCTAGAAACAAGAGACATTAAAAAATTGAGCGTCAAACAGTAAGAAAATGGCAATGTACTATCTTCATGTTCTGAACTGACAGCTCTCCAAATCAGTGAGGAAGAAAATACAGGATGTTAAAGGAGTCTGAGATGACCATGTAGCTCCTTCTTAACTCCTCCATAAACTGATCCAAGAAATGTGAGTTACGTCTCAAAAGATGGGGGTTTTACATTCTGCTGTAAATACTGCACCAACAGAAGCTTGAGTAAATACTTAAATGTGATTAACATGCAGCTCTATTCAAAGGATCATCACAAGAGGGACAGATTTTTTGCTTTGCAGAGTAATAAACACTACAGTTAGGATTCCTACTCTGTGTTTCATCTAAGTTTCAGTGTATTTAGTGGTTGCTGCTTGACTCATTAAACCCTAGAAATAAAGATTACAAGACACAAAAAGTAATGCAGGTAAAATATTATGCTAACAGTGCTGAATTAGTTGTTCCCTAGGATATATTTCCTAGTGTTAGGGGTGGGGATATTTCAACCTACTTGGATACTTTTAAGCTTCTGCTGCTTCCCCTGGGAGATAATTACACAGTCTATTTGAAAGAGCTTCCTGATAATGAATTTAAATAATCCTTTTTATAATTTTTATCTATTATCCCAGTTATATCTTTTGCACCACCCTAAATAACTCCTCTAACCATGCTTTACATCCTTTGAATATTTGCAGATATTTGCCTAGTTAGTAATTTATTAGAACATTTATGAATCCCTCCTCCTTCCAGTTCATTCCTTCAGTCTCACATTTCTGTCCTCAGTCTTACCTTTCTGTGCAATGTCATTAATGTTCTTTAACTAAGAACCTGATGCTTCCCTAATTTAATAATGGTCAGTTCACTCTGTTAGCATGCTCTGTGTTGGTGTGTATGTCACTGCAGAGGTCAACAAAGGTTAAACAATAGATTCTTACTGAAACTTGGATCTTACAAGAACTGTTGCTGTAATCTGTGGGTAAGTTCTCACATATAGTATGAATTTGGCAGTGTCTTTCATGTCAGTACAGTTTTAACAAAGCTAACCTATAAACCTTGGAGCCAATCAACCATTAGTACAAAGTAATAATTTGTTAACATTTATATTGCCATAACTAAGTTGAAAACAGACATTGTCATTCACGTGCCCATGCTTGTAAGTGTCCCTGTGCTAAACAGTAACTATTACCAGTACATTCCTTTAAAACAGATTAGTATACATTGTTTCACCTCAAATCTCATTGGTATAATGCACCCGCTTTCTAAACCAGTTACTCAAGATTTCTAGCCATATGGTAACTGCTGCAAATAAATAGAACTGTGCCAACTTTCCTGAGTACTGCTGTGTCTAATTTAACACTACAAATCTGCAATGCATTTGTGGTCTCTAACTGACACCATAACTATCTGGTCAGTTTTCTAGCATGCCTCAAGCAAACCCTTTTTTCAAAACACAGAAAGATGTAGATCTTGGATCTTATAATTGGTATGTTTTCTTCTTCTAGCCCTGCCTTCTATACCAGAAAGCCAGAACAGAACTAAAAGTCTTGTGCTCAAAGATCCACCACATCACTAAGACCCAAGTGAAATAAAACTGCCATCCTCATTTGCTCGATCTAAAAGGATTGATGTAAAAGGGAGAACAGGCAATCTAAGGCTTCCAGCGTTGACTTAAGGATGCTATATGCTTCCCTCAGCACACCTCTGCCTCTAATAGGTGTCAAACAGCACTGTCCAAATGACAAGTTGCCATTGCTAGTTTTAGGTCACATGTGCAAACAGAAGATGACTGCTTTGGCATTAGCTGATACAAAGTATAAGAAAAGCTAGTAGAAATAGCATTCTGTTTTCTACTAAATGGTGTCATTATAGCTTCCTGTCACTTCTCTTTCGCCCACCTTTCCAAAACCATTCAGTGCATGAATCTAGTAGACTGGGTAATGAAATGATGAAGCCATGGAAAGTGAGGTTGTAACACTAAGGGAGAGAAAAAAAGAGGGAACTGTAAACATGACTTAAGCTGTGATTAACAGCGGAGCAAGAATCAGACATTAACCCTGAATATTGTTGGGAGTTGGGTGAAAGGGGTTATTTCCAGTTAGAATTAACCATAGAGTTATAAAGTATGTTATTGAGAGTTCAGGAGTTTAAAGAGCTAAAAATAATCCCCTCATGTTGAATATAACAGCTGTGCACCCTAGTTGACAGGGGCAATTCTATTTCATATTTTGTCGTAGCTTGACAGTAAGCATGATACTTCATCTACCTGCACAAATCTAGAACTTTCACACACAGTTATTTCACAGATTTACTTCCATGTTCCTGCATTAGTTGTTCTTGACAAGCTGTAACTGCAGTTGGTAGCACGTATCTTATAGCTTGGGATTTTTTCCTAGCAGTCCAATCTCAGTACAGTCGTGGCCAGTTCCATTGATTAAAAAAAAAAATACATCAGATGGGATTCAAACAAACCTATCATTAAAGGGTTGTGACCCCTTTAGTGTGTCTCTAAACAGACTCATCAGGAGAGATGCACAACATTAAAAATATCTTAATGTGTATGTCGATCATAAACCACTTCTTGATATGTTACTGGAGATGATAAAGGCATTTATATGAAAGAATGAATCTACAATTCATGCAGAATGAGGAATTAAATGACCACGTGCAATGAAAAAGGTGAATATGAAATTAATTTATGAACACAGACAAAATCTGCTGGGTTGTTTTTTGTGGGTTTCATTTGTGTTGGGTTTTTTTTGTGTGTGTGTGCATTTTTTTAAACAAAAATAACCTTTTCTTTAGGAAAATGCTCAGTAAATTTTGACACTGTAAAGTACACAGAGCAGGAATAAACTGCACAAAACCCCTTCCATGGCACAGTGGTGTATTTTGTAATAAGCCATGTCAATATGCACAGTCATTTATGACTCGAGATTGTTAATATCCATGTTTGCCGCATGATTGATTAAATGCATAACGGAAGTAGATCTTTTATTTTACAATCTGGCCTGTACATCTGTACATGTATAAAACTAGGTTCATTTGTGCAGTCACTACAGCACTTTCTGTGATCTGGCCAATAAATACAATTTTAGAATTTCACATAAAAGGTAATGTTCTGTAATCTTTATTTCACCAGTTATTGGGATGTTCTTGTTTCCTGAACAATGACCCTTAAACATTAGCACCTCTGGTGGCAAAGGTTAAATACCTGGTCTGTATCTGTCAGGTCTTTTGCTAATTCCTAGGGAAGAACATACTATGTTTCAGTAACATACCAAAGACTCCATAATACAGTTTTAAAGCATCTACATAGCTTTTCATCTTTCTGCTAAGAACATGGAAAGATAAGTAAAGGAAAAGGAACCTCTGGAAGACTTTAGACTCATTCAACTCACGAAGGCTGGAAAAGACCCTTAAGATCAAGGCCCATTGTTAACCCAGCACTGCCAAGTGCACCACTAAAGTACATCTCCAAGCTCCACATCTACATGTCTTTTGACTTGTTGGCATTTATACTTAATAGCCATCAATTTTCACACTTCATTCTGGTCTAATAAAAGATTAAAGAGAAAAAATTATTATACCATATATTACACACATAAATTATGAGATAGCAGAAAGGGGGAAATGTAATTTTATGTCATCTGCCTATGAATTACAGTTGCATGTAGTAAGTATGATCTCATCACATAGAGTAATACACCAAACGCCCTTCTGCCTTCTGCTCTGTCTAGAGGTTCTCACCTTGTTAGTCCTTAGACTCAATCTAGTTCTTTAATAAGATTTTAAACTGATTACAAAAGAAGTATCTTACACTACAATAAATCCTCGACATGTATAGTCATTAGCCACACTCGGGTATGTACCCAACACCAGCTGTTTAAGATGCAATTCAACTCTTGAATTTTCAGAAGGGTCCAACTTCAGAAGGTGCACTTAAAGGCAAACACCTAAAATGAACCCCTAAATCACTATCTCCAGTCTTCATTAGGTTGTGCTGTACAGAACAAGTGCTGTAGGCAAGGTTTCAGTTTGCACTCCTGTTTTGCCATAGTTACAGAACAGCATTACAGGTTTACTGATTTCAAACTGAAGTCCATTTCCTGCATCTCACATCCAGACAGTGGAGCCCATCACTGCATCCTTAGCAATCTATTAGAATTCATGAGCCAGCCCTGGTGTGCCTCAACAGCAACACTGAGCACCATACAATTCAGATACATAGAATTGGAGGGACCTTTTCAAGTGTCTTCTATTCAGGCTGCTTAAGATTAACCTTACCTATTTTGCACACTTAGAAGACAGCTTTCTCATAAATTCAAGATGATCTAGATTAGAAATTACTATTTTTGTTAAGGAGGAGTGTCTCTGCCCAGAGCAGGGGGACTGGAACTAGATGATCTTAAGGTCCTTTCCAACCCTAACTATTCTGTGATTCTATAACATTCTGCAAGACTAAACCACAGAATACCTGAACAATGAATGACAAAGATTTTGTTTCAAGTAGCTTGTAAGAGCCCTATCAGGCTGTTAAAATAAAACTGAAAAACTCTCCCACAACAAAATATTTTTCTGCAAATGTTATTTAAACATAATATGTTCAATATATACTTTGAAAATAGCTTTGCCTATACAATTAAGATATTCATCAAAAATGTCTATGAATATGAAGTGTGTGCAAAATACCACAAAACATTGTACTTTTGTGCTATAGCCTAAAGGACCTCTTACTAAACATGACCTTTTTCCAAGTCAAAATACTTTATACATATTTCATTTGCTCTGAGTCATTAACAACACTCACTCTTCGCATCTTATTGAGCTATTCAAGCTGCATGACTAAATTAATTTTATGTATAGAATGAGAAATACTCTGAGTGATTCCACTCAATATAGGTTAAATAACCTATAAAATAACTTGCACTTTGTCTTCGTGTGCTTGTGTCCAATTTTTGAGTTTACAGATAGAATATAGCTGCACTATTACAGCACTCAAGCTAAATGCAGTTGCCACATTAGTCTTGGGGGGTTGCCAGACAGGTTTTTTTGCCTTTGAAAAAATAAAATTTAAAATATATATTAAAAAAATAATATGAAAGTTACAATATATATTTTTATATAATGAATACAGAACTATAATATAAAAATATAATACAAATAAATTTAAGAATCTAACCTATAAACCTCATTTGTACTCCATTCTGCCTGAAACACCTATTAGTCTGCACTAATTAGTCTATTAGGCAGCTTTTTGGACTAAGACTTGGGGGAAGGAAGGTCTGATGGACAAGGTACACCCAGGTCAGCAGTTGCTGAACACTTCATACAGGCTGAATCAAGAAGAGTGCAAATAGTCAAGGGAAGTGACTATTTCCTATATCTGGCACAAGTAAGGCTATATCCAAAATTTTGTACTGTAATACAAGACACTGTCAAACTGGACAAGATAAGTGGAGGGCCACCAAGATTGTAAGGCATCACTTCCACCCTAATTTGCTCTGATTCTGTGATTTACTCTTTTGCCAAGTGGTTTGTGATTATGTTTACTGAGTAAATGCCTCATTCTTTCACTTTAAGGAGTATTCCCCCATATTTTTTGACATGTACTGTTCCACAATATAATTTTCATTGCTAAGAGCCTACAGGAGGAATGAGTTTTACAGTAGCCAGAGCTCCGTTAATCCCTCATACTCCATTTCACATAAGCTTTACTTCGGTACAAAGTTCCACTTTCTCTTTACCTAAGGATAGCCAAGAAGACATATTTAAATAATCCTTCCTGCTTTCCCAAAAAGGCTTTTCCCGTTAGCATAATGTGATTAAATACAAACCTTTTCACTTCTTAATAATAAAACCTCCTGAAGATCCAAAATATTACTTAGGAGTAGCTGTGCTGACTGCACCACCCAAGCAAGGCTGAGCCCACCATCAGTTTCCATAGCTCCAGGTCCTGTTTCCTTAATAGAAGAAAAAGAAAATAGTTTTTAAATCTAATTATCCTTCCTTCCTTTTGGAGCAATTCCTGCCTGTCTCCTCTCCTTTCATCCTTCAGTGCAATCTGGATTTATACTTCTGCATGTATCATCAGTTAAAAAGAGGAAAAAAAGAAAAATGTTATCACACATTAGTCCCAACCAGAGTAACCGTAAGATCCTGGCACACTCTCGATATAAAATATAGGTCTACTATGCAATGACCTGAAAAGACATGCAAGTTCCTGGGGGTTTTGACCTTGCATTCTGTTTCGAGCAATTTAAAGGGCTGCAATGCCTTTCAATAATTCAGGATGGGCTGTTTGGAAGTCCTGAGTCTAGACTTAATGGATCACAATAAAATTGCAACAATTCAAAGAAACAAAACGAGTTATGGGTGCTCTAGAAAAACAGCCTAAAATTTTCCACCTAAAATTTTCTTCTCTTTGTGACTATTCCTGAATAAATACTAGGAAATATCTGCTAATTATTGAGACACAATATTGTGTCCTGCCTTGGGCTGGGATAGAGTTAATTTGCTTCATAATAGCAATCTATGGTTTCACACTACTCATAATTCCAATTCTTCGTTCCCTTTGCCATTTCTCTAAGGACCACCAAAATCTTCCTTCCTTCCTAGATTTAATGAACCTTCAGCAAATCACAATGGTTTAGTCTGCTGAAACAGGTATCTCAAGTAACCAAATATTACGCTAAATCTGTTCCAATTTATAAAGCTGAAAACCTCATAATACATATGCACAGAACATTCTGCATTTTTTTTCCAGGTTCCACACAAAAGATACAACTAAGAAGGAAAATTGGGAATTAAAAGCTGAATTATACAAACGGCCTTTTCATTTATTTGCAAGTTACTCCTTGTACTATGACAATGTTTGAAACATCAATTCTCTCCCACACTGAAAACATGAAACTAGAAGCTGGTCCTAGGCCCAAGATCAAGTGCAAGTTAAAATAGTAGCACATAATTACAGTAAGTGACAGAAACCAGCATTTAGGTTTTATGTGACAAATACTGATGAATCACATACAGACAAGGTTCATAGGTTTCAGTGTTGATAGACTATTACATACGAGATGGAAAACTGTAAGCAGGAACAGATTAAGGACCAACAGATTGATATCTGCCTTCCTGTCATCACGCAGATGATGCAAAGTACAGTACCCAGCAAAAATCTTAGTGGTCTAGAGGCTGTGATGTACAGTTAACTCAAGCTTCATTACAACAAATGCACTCAATGTAGACTAGCAGCAGAATCTACAGCCTTCAAGGTTTGGTGTCTTTCATCACATACAGTCACTGTGATAGTCTTAGAAAAGCAATAGCCAAATATTTTCTCCTAGTTTCAACAATGCTATGTGACCAGATTAGCACTATGCAGTCTTCCTACCTCTTTTCTCACTCTCCTCAGGCAAGAAGTTAGTCTGATGTTCTTCATCAAAATGGGACAGGCTAGTAAATAAGGCCATGAAAAGCTTTTAAATTCCTCTAGCTGCTTCTGCACAGAATGTCTTCAGGAAAGCTCCCCAAGGGAACCAAAGAGTACATTCCTGCAGAGAACTTCCTAGAGATAACAATTTTTTCAGAGGGACCTGAACAATCCCACTAACTCCTCAATCAGAAATACATGCTAAAAACACCAAACAAAAAAAAACCAACCCAAAACAGACTAACAACAAACAATTATTTATAAGCATATACAAATGAGAAAAACAACTGCAAAAGCTCAGAGAGAGAAATCAATCTGTGTAACAGATTTTGGTAAAACAAAGTTAACGCTCTGCTACCCCACGTTTCCCAGGACCTTGTAAAATCCTTGTGCAGTAAAGTTAATGGTATTACAAAGAGACACAGAGAGAAATGTGTACTGGACAGAAAATCATTAGAGACCTTAGAGATGAGGAAAACCAGATATTTTTTCTGGCCTTTTTTATTTAGAGAGTTTGAAATGTTTTCCTATCATGAGCTTTCAAAGCATCAACAGTAAAACAGAGTTCACACGGAAATATAAGTAAAACCTTTAGAATTTTAGCATTTAGTGAAGGAGAACAACTTCATTTCTGAGATTACTAAAACTTGCAAGCTTCAGATGTAATGCTCAAGTAAAGAAGTTTTGCTTATATGCACAGTCAAGGAATGCAACTGTGTTCAATGATACACAGAATATTGTAGTACTTGCACTTGCAGTACAGATCTATAACATGGAGCAAGAGAAGTGGTTGGTACATGTTTCCACAGCAGCACTAAAAAAGAGCGTGTGGCAACTGAGACGTTTGCTTTTATACACAGAAAAAGTATTATGTTCATTACAGTTTGGGGCTTTCTTACATCAGTTATTTTTCTTACCAAAATAAAACCAGTTTGCTTTAGGAAAAAAAGAATATTAAGATTTCTAAAAGATGACATTTTAGCTGCAATAACCTTAATGAGTTGTGGTAAGGGCATCAGGGGAGATCAGGAATCACCTTGGTCACTGCTGTAAAATAGTTTACAACCCAAGGAAGTCTAAAACTCCCTCATCAGCCTACACCAGGAGATTCATGGCAATGAATCTCCTGGTTCTCAAAATTTATGAGATACAGATTCTTCAAGAACCAAAATTATTGTTACCTACTGCCTCTGTTAAGAGGCTACAATTTAAAAGCTAAACCCAATTTTACTACTGAGCTGGCACTGCATTGTCAAATGGAGGTGTTAATAATGCATCACATAATCACATAAGGGTCAAGTCTGGAACAGTTCACTGGAGATCACTTTGACCAAGGCCCAGCTCTAGCAGGGTCACCAACACCATGATCAGGATGCCCAGGAATATATTCAGATGGCTTTTGAGTATCTCCAAGGCCACAGACTCCACAACCTCTCTACTCAGCCTGTCCCAATGTTCAACAACCCTCACAACAGAGAGGTGTTTCCTGATGTTCAGAGGGAACCTCCTATGTTCCAATTTGTGCTCATTGCCTCCTGTCCTGTCACTGGGCACTATTGCCAAAATCCAGGTTTCCTCTTCTTTCTATCCACCCCTTAGATATCTATGCACATTATGCGATCCCTCATGAACCTCTGAATGACAGAACTCACGCTGTTTTTCCCTAGGATCTTCAGTTTCATCTATTAATAAAGTTATTCCTGCATTCTTACACTTTGGGTAAGAAAGACACTGGACTTACGTACTTTAAATACATGAACAATCCAACTAGGTATGTATCAGGTGGGATTATCAGATTCTGCCTACCTACATCAGTAGAATTTTTGTCTCTTTAAATACTATTCTTCCCTCTTCCCACAGTTCTCAGTCAATATCTAGCTTTAAACTAAGGCTCTTTAGTCAACAAGCAAAGATCAATAATGAAACAATAAATGTGTTGCTTCTGTAATGTACTTATTAGATAGCGATTAGTTAACTCTGTAAAGTACTTTGAATCTTGTGGTACAGAGAGAGGATAAGACGGGAATGTAAAGCAGACATTACCCCCTCTAACTTGACAAGTATCATCAACGCAGATTATCTATTAGCAGCTTATATGTGACTCCATAGGTGAAGCAGCTCCCAAAATAGCTTGATGCAAAAGCAGCTGGATTGGAAAGGGCTTAGCACCTTAGGTGCGCTACCAAATAAATGCAGACACACAAACTCTGGTCTGCCAACAAGCACAGCAGATGGGTTTGCAGAGCTCAGAACTCGGGCTAGTCAAGGCTGCTGTGCCTGAGTGTCATGGTTTAAGGCCCTCACTCCCTCTCTTTCTTCCCCAGTCCGGAGGGGATGGGGAGGAGAACCGAAAGAATACAACTCCCACAGGTTGAGATAAGAACAGTTTAGTAACTAAGGTATAACATAGATCACTACTGCTACCACCAATAATA
>JASSUY010025096.1:0-16254 GCA_032466535.1 Forpus xanthops
CTGCCCAGAGCAGGGGGGTTGGAACTAGATGATCTTGAGGTCCTTTCCAACCCTAACTATTCTATGATTCTATGACTTGGATAACCAAGCACAGCAAAGAAGAGCTCAAAGCTTGGGTGATCCTGTCTGCATGACCCCAACATACAGCAGTAAAGCCATCAAAGTAAGAAGCTTAGACAACAGTGCAACCCTTCATGCAAATAATAAACATCTTTATTCTAGCATTTTTATCTGATAATAGTTCTATGGTCCACTTTACTTTCTATGTAAAGAATGACATCTGAATAATGAGGCAACTTTAAAAATGGAGTACTACATATTCATGCTATTGTTCCATAGACTAAAGTTAAAAACAATTTAAACAAAAACTGAAAACAAAAGTTCCCAGCTCTGGTTTCAAAAAAGGGATAGTGATCTTGAAACACATATAGTATCACACACTAGAAAATAAGCAGAAATTTACTAAATTCCTTCCTCACATGTTTTTTCCACATGGGATTAAGGATTTTAAAAATCTGACTTGCTAGGATCAAAGTATGTAGCCATTAAACTTCTCTTTCTCAGCAGTGAGCTGAGAAAGTACAGCTTAGTCCAGCTTAGCTTTAGCAGACACCTGCTTGAGATGGATGTCAGTCTCTTCTCCCAAGTTACAAGCGATAGAACAAGAGGCAATGACCTCAAACTGCACCAGGGGAGGTTTAGATTGGATATTTGAGAAAAACTTCTTCACTGGAATGCAGGTCAGGCATTGGAACAGGCTTCTCATTGAAATGGTGGAGTCACCCTCCCTGGAAGTGTTCAAAAACCATGTAGAAGAAGCTTTTACTGACATCGCTTAGTGGTGGACTTGGCAGTCCTGGGGTAATGGTTAGAGTTTACAATCATAAAGGTCTTTTCTAACCTAGTTGATTCTACAACAGTAATGGCACACCTAATTGTACAACTACTGAGGAATCTTGTGACCACTACACAAACAGAAAATTTTCCTATAGAGCAAAAAAACAATGATTTATAGACTATTGAAATATTAATATCTTGAATGACTATTAAAAGGAAGAAAACAGTGGCATAAGGATAAAAATCCGATTGTCCAGGAAAAAAACACACAAACAAACAAACAAAAAAACAAAGAAACAAACAAAAAACACCCCAAAAAACAGGTCTCTCACTTTTCCTACATAATATTGCTCCAGTAATGAAATGCACAGGCATTTAGGTCATGTCTGCATTGTCCTGACCTGTACAAAGATACTAATGATTAAATATTTTGAGAAAAGGAACTTTTCAACTTGAAATAATAATGAAAATTAATCTTTTTTTCCATTGAGCTGCATGTTTTGCCATAAAAAAATTAATTTTTCCTTCTCACCATAACAGAAGAATGAAAATATACTAATCCACAGACATACCAGAATGAACTCATGCTGTGCCAGTGAAACAAAGATGCTTTTCACAACTTCCAAAAACCCTAGAGACTGGGTTCCACAAAGCAAAGGTAAGCAAAAGAAAAAGCATTCACTCTGAAAGGCACAAACATTTCTGCATGGACAGCTTGGTAAAAGAGTGTACAGGAACAAAAATATGGAAATCCAAAGTAGTCCCATAATTTCACAACTTCAGAGTAGATTTGGGAGATTCTGCAATAAATATAGACATGACATATAAGTGATATCTTAAACATACATACACAGTTTGCAGATCACGTAAAACAGGATGTTTGAACTGTACTCCAAGCACTGTTACAAATGCAAATAATCTCTTGCAATGACATCCAATGTCAAGTAGGCTGAAGGAAATCAGTCACCATGGATGATTTTTAGAATAGTAATCAGTATGGTAATGTAAATCTAAGACATCACCCAGCATATTAATGTACCATTCTTATTCTACAATATTTATTGCAAGAAGGATGCATACACTAGAAGCAATTTAGCAAGATATGAAAGGGCATCATAATTTAAATCTTTTATTCTTTTTAACCTTGTTTTCCAAGAAATGGTAATATATTCCACATCTCAGATTAAATTTCTATCTTTCTCATCAAAGGAGATTTTTTTTGTATTTAGATAAAAAGAGGAGCCAGGCAATTAGCAACAAATATAGTTTTGATAGAACTGCAGAAGCATCTGAGGCTGTGACGAGACTGCTATGGCAGT
This sequence comes from Forpus xanthops, assembly GCA_032466535.1. Lineage (NCBI taxonomy): Eukaryota > Metazoa > Chordata > Aves > Psittaciformes > Psittacidae > Forpus > Forpus xanthops. The sequence continues at coordinate 2,157 of JASSUY010025096.1, forward strand.
CTTCATAACCAGAATGATGCTCTCTCCACAGGTCCTTCAGAAGAACATGTCTCTCCTGTACAGTTCAAACCTAGATATTAGAAACATTGCAGACAGCTTATGAAGCATTTCTTGGTTTCATACCTATATTTTTAGGAATGCAGCTGTTGCCTTCTGTACCTCAGGGTTGGCATAGGAACTTCTCTGTATGGATCAAAAAACACTGAACCTGCTTGAAGGTTTTTCATTCCACTATTGATCCTTTTCTTACCTCTTATTCTGCAATGAACTGGTAATGACAGTAGCTCTAAACAATCGCTCAACCCCTTCTTCGCAAAAGCAGAATTTAATTTACAGGTGCCAAGACAGTGGTGCTTGGTGACACCAAGTGCTCTAAAACCTCATCTCTCTCTCCAGAACCTCCATTCTGCATTGCTACTTCTCTTCGCTCATCCACCCTCCCCAAACTATCCCAGATCAAAACCATCATGAATCTACACAACTTACCTCCCTGTCCTACCCTATGCTTCTTTTCTCCTTCCCCAGGTTTCTTGTATTTTCTCCCAAAGAACAAGTATTCTTACCAGTATCTGTTGCTCTTTTTTTTTTCTTTTCCAGGATTTTATTATCTTTTCTCCTCCAGACACATTTATAGATTTCAGATACCCACTGCAGCACTTTAAAAAGCAGCCACCACTGCTGCCAACTTTGTTTTCTTGCCTGAAACCTGAGACAGAGCTATCATTTTTTTGAAGGTCGCTCTTACAAGAAATCCACAGTGCATTGTAACCATATCTAGCTTATGTAGGAAAGTACAAAAATATTGTTTATAACTATTTTACAGAAAAGTATAAAGATATTGTTACAGAAAGAACTGTTTCTATATTACAAAACAGCTGTAGGCAGAAATAATTCCCAGGGCGTGTATAGAAGTGGCCACAGAAAAATAGTTCACATAAAAGAAGTACAAGTCCTCATATTTTTAGACCATTTTACACCTGCAATTTTAAAATGCTGGCTGTAGATTATTTTTTTTTTCCTTTCAAACCAGCCAAATTTCTTCAGCACAGCAATAATAAATCAATAATTTCTAAAAAGTTAATTAGAGTGTGTGTTGCATCAGGATGAAGCTCTGAACCAGGTAATGCAAGTTTAGGTGGCTTAAGACTTGGAAAGAATTTGAATCATACAATGTTTTGGGTTGAAAGTGACCTTAAAGGGTATCTAGTTCCAACCCCCTACCATGGGTAGGAACATCTCCCACTAGACCAGATTGCTTAAAGCCTCATCCAACGAACACTGACAGGTATGGGGCATCCGCAGCTTCTCTGGGCAAACTGCTCCACTGTCTCACCACACTCACAGTAAAGAAATTCTTCCTAATGTGTAATGTAAATCTCCCCTCTGTCATCTTAAAGCCATTCCCTCCTGTCGTATCACTACATGCCCTTGTAAGTCCTCCACTTTCTTGCCAGCCTCATTAGGTACTGGAAGGCTGCTCTAAAGTGTTCCCAGAGCCCTCTCTTTCTCAGGCTGAACAAGCTGAATTCTTCCAGCCTGTCTTCATAGGAGAGGTGCTGCAGGCTTCTCTTTGATCATCCCCATGGCCCTCCTCTTGGATATGCTTCAACATGAATGATTATCCAGAATTTCAAATGCAGAGGACTGGCTACTGAATAGAAAACCAGTACTTGACATGCTCCAACAGATCCATATCCTTCTTATGTCCCAGAATTGGACACAGCTCTCTGGGTGGGGTCTCAAGATAGTGGAGGAGGGGGAGAGAATTACCTCCCTCAACCTGCTAGACACACTTCCTCTGATGCAGCCCAGGATATGGTTAGCTTTCTGGGCTGCAAGCACACACTGCAGGCTCACATTGAGCTTCTCATCAACCAACACCTTTAAGTCCTCCTCAGAGCTCTTCCCAGCCTGTAGTTGTGCTTGGGATTGCCCATTTGCACTTAGCCTTGTTGAACTTCATGAGATTCTCATGAGCCCACCTCTAAAGCATGTCAAGGACCCTCCAGATGGAATCCCTTTCCTCCAGCGTGTTGACTTCACCACACATCTTGTTGTCCTTGGCAAACTTGCTGAGGGTGCACTCAGTTCCACTGTAAATGTCACCGAAAAAGATGTTAATCAGCACCAGCCCCAATACTGACCCCTGAGGAACTCCACTTATCACTGGTCTCCACTTAGGCATTGAGTCATTGACCACAACTCTTACAATGCGACCATCTAGACAATTCTTTACCCACTGAGAGGTCCAGCCATCAAATCCATGTCTCTTAAGCACTGCCATCTATGTCACTCTCCACATGAGATACCCAAGCACCAGCAAGGATCATTACCTGACATGAAAGCAACAGTGAAGGGTTTGAAATAAATTTCACAAACAAAAGGAATCAAATTCTAAGCTTTGACTGTTTTCACCTTTCACAATTTACAACTGTAAAGAGTTAATTTACATTTAGATTTTAAAATATTGAGCTTAAGACTCTTGCACTAGAATTCCATTTCAGAGTGATGCATAGGGAATACAATAAGAATCTGAAAAGCTACTACACAAACTTTATGGGTTGGGTTTGTTTTTTTTTACTTCTTAGCTGATAACTGCTTAAGAGATAATTATTTTATACTTCTGGACTGCTAAGCCGTAAAAAATATGTTTACATTCACATGAAAATCTTCTCACTTACCCTGGAGTGTCTTTGTGAGATTTCAAGCAAATCAAAGAATATTCTTATTAAGTGTTTTAACTACATGATTAATGACTTAAAACAAGTGTCTATCCTGATGAATGATAATCTCATTATTATGAAATGCTGACTTATTCTACTTGATTACTCCAGTTAATAGGCAGGTATATTAAATTCTAGACCATATAAAACTCATTTATCTTAAATTTTTACATGAAAAACAATCTTGTGTTATAGGTTGCTGTCAAGTAAGCTTCTAGTAGTGAAACAGCTACACAATGGCTAATCAGCAGCAGCTTGTTTTGCAACATAAAGGATAACAAAAATATAGTTTGTATATCAAATGAACCTTAGAAGTACTAAAATGCTGGCCAGTATTACAATGCTGGGTTACAACCTTGCTAGTCATTAGAGATATGTTAGTGGATTCACCTAATGCAGGCACTATTTTATTTTATCACTGCAGCATACTTAATGAATACCCAAATGCAACAAGCAAAATTCATGTTTTCCCTTGAACAGTGGCCTTTTGCACACATGAATATGCTTATAGGAAGGCTTTTGCCAACATAGCTAATATTTCAGAAGGAAAGGAAATTGCATCCTTAATGACCACAAAAATTCCAGTTAAGTGCAAAGCAGGCTGGGGAGTCAATTGAAGGTCAAGACAGTTAGAGGTAAAACTCCTTGAAAGAACAGGGTTCTGAAGTTTAATTATTTACAGGAAGAAGGCTGCTGATAGGTCAATAGCATGAGTTTTATAGCTGACAACACTCATGGAAAGAAATCACTTCCAAGGTTGAAGTGGCTATGGACCACTGAGCAACAAGATGAGGAAAAACAGTAACTCTAAAAGTCAAGATGCATTTTTAGGCTCACCATTTAGAAACTCAAAAAAAAAAAAATGCTGCTTGCATGATTGGTAAGTAAAGCAGTTTAATATATCTCACTCTCAAAAGCTGTTGAAATACAATAAAAATACAGTGTTTTACAAGAAAACATAGAAATGATTGATAAAATATTGACAGTAATAGTAATCTAAAAGTTCAACTGCTTTCCATTGGCAGAATGACTACAGATTCCTTTGCCTCTTCAAATCAGTGTTGAATGGGCTGGATGAGGTATCTGTATTATAAATATCCACTCAGACATGCTTTTCTCACACAAACTGCTGTTGGGAATTGTATGTAAATCCCCCTTCATACTGCGTCTAAAGACTATAATCTTTTTTACAGTGTTTCCAAGATGCCTAACTATCTAGAATAAATAAGTACAAATTTTGCCCCAATAAAGAAATGTGTTATAGTGCATTAAAACACAGAGTTTGGCCATTCTTGCACCCTAAAAGTTAATATTCATATGGTCCTGAATTCTGTTTTTCCAACCATGTAAAAGTTATTTGGATGTTTTCATAGATATTCCTGACTATGCAATTCAGGACACAAAGAATTTTAGTTTGAACATTTTAATCAGAGCACTAAGCTCAACTCTCCATCTCTGGTAAGTAAAGAACTAAGCATGAAGCTGGGGTGTCACTAATAACTTGCAAAGATTCAGTGCATTTTCCAAGAATCTCACTATACTGAACCTGTACACATTACAGAGCAGTACAGCTGCTCAACTTACTTAAATTTGAAAATAGAAAGAGCTTTCAGCATACTCATTATTTTAAAAGGTTGAACATTTACAGCACAATGGAGTATTCTTTGGAAAAAGTGTCATGCTGTTCAGCTGCAATTTATCAGTTTACCTATTAACACAGAAATAAAAATTAAGAGAAAGCAGGAAAATGGCAATTGAAATCAGCAGCTCCACCTGAAGATGGACTTTGGGCCCATCCAGTTTATTTAACTGCTAACAAAACTTACAGCAATCAGGAGGCAAGAATCAGTTAGTGTTATAACCTCAGTAATCTTCCATGGAATACACAAGATTAGGTGAGCACCTTTATACAGTATGTTCGCAGAGTTTTCCTTTCCACTGGGAAGGTGAAAGGCTGAGAAAGGGGAAATGCACTCTGAAAGTACTGAAAGTACCCATTCCACTCACTTGTTCCTCACTAAGTGGTAAGACTTGTACTGGTCTTGATTACAGAATTTAAAAATAAAAACTTAGGCTACAGAGTTGGAGTCAGTGCACAGTCAGCTTCTCACAAACATACAGATATACTTGCCTTCCATATACAAATATATTAGCAAGTCATTTCAAAGTACTAATGAAAAAACCCTCACTTCCCCCACTTTCATAATCAAAGCAGATGTATTAATAATTCCACATTCCAACCAAATACAGGTCTCCATCTGCAGCTTCACAGCCCTTGCTTGCACTCACATGGTACTGTCTATGCATTCAGATCAGAAATCTGATTGTCATCTGTATGCACTGATTAGTTAGTGACCAAACAAGGTGCAAAATATATTCAAGTATTCAAATCAACTCTTTGCCCAGATACTGATGGCTCAATTAAGCATAGCCACCTGAAATGTATCCAGTACATTCTACAGTTCGGACGGCTTTGGCATTATTTTTCACCATCTCAGGGAATTACTAGAAAGTTAGTACATTTACCTTGGAGAAATATTATGCTACTTTTGATGAAACCTAATAGACTGTCATTAGCAAAATGAGACATTTTAGCTGGTTAAGTTTCTTATATTTGTTGGTTTGCATGCAACGGTCTAGAGAGGGGCAGGATGAATTAATTTTGAATTACATTCTATTCACAAAGAAAGAAAACTGACAAAAATTCAGCATATTAGCAGAACCAGGAAAGATACTAATACCAAAGTCAACAATACTGTACCACATATACCCTTTACTTCTACATATGTTATAAAATCAAAGTTTGGATTAATAAAATAATTGGTTGTCTGTACTTTAATGTTATAAACAGCAGGCAAAATTCTGCTGAAACCTCATGGTTGTTTAGTGATGTGGGAAAGTGTTTGTAGGAACCAAGAGGAACTAAAATCAGGGAAAGAGCCTGTTCTCTGCATTATGGTCTTTACATCCAAGACCATTTTCTCCAAGAATTTCTACAAACATCTGACTTATTACCCTTTCTGGGTACTCAAAATACCCACAGGCATGAAAGGTGTCTGTGTATCAACAGAAGTCATGCACGGCATCCTCCCATCAGGACTTGAGAAAAGCTAGCAGAGAAAGCATCCAAAGTCAAAGCTATACACATTCCTGAACTTTCCTGCTCCTTCAAACCAATCAAAGCTTCATTCTACCATAAAGTGGATGCTCAGGTGAAAACAAAACTTCATGCACACAAGCACAGCATTTGATCCATTATTTTCTCCCTTTTCTTCCTTCGGTGCTAGTACTAGCATGAAGCCTGAAAAACTTCAGTGGGTAAGTTTTAAGGAAGTTACTAATAAATAATTATCTTTCTTTTTACCTCCTTTTGTTGTTTTGATAAATTCTACTCAAAGCAATATAGCAGTACACGTAATCACAAATGAAATTTACAGAAGACCAACTCAATGTGAAATGCATGCTTACAAAGCATGCTAATTAAACACTGACAACTAATATTGATTTTGATGTAAAGGAAATAAATAGCAAGGCTGAAAACAGACTAAATTCCTTATTAGTGGCACAGCCACAGTGCTCAAGACAATGTCATTTTTTTTGTTTGTTTGCTTAAATAAGACAATGCATGTTTGTACAATTCTCACCTTTTAGTCTAATACATTTTTAGCAAGGAGGCAGAGTTTAAAGCAGATGTGATATTTATAATCAAAAGATCTTCATATTTTTTGTTGTTAATAACTTGATTACGAGAAAGTAAACTATCCCTCTGAATGAATGATGCCTTCCCTGGTGTACTGCATGAGACTGAGATAGACTTAATCATATACCTCCCATATGGTGCTATATTTTGGATTTGTGATTAAACCACAGCTGTTAACACATCAGTTTTTTTGGCTTGCCCAACATCATGGTTTCCTTTTTGTCAGACTGAACACCTCAGTGAGTAGGCTAGAGCTGTGCCAGAAGCTGGGAGGGGACATGGTTGGGATAGGAGCCCCAAACTGGCCAAAGGGACATTCACCTATGATATGACACTGTGCTCAGCAATAAAAGCTCAGGGAAAGGAGAAGGAAGGGGTTGGTGGTTATGGCTTTCATCTTCCTAAGTAACTAGTATGTATGCTAAGACTCTGTTCTCCAGGAAGTAGTCGGATATCTGTCTGTCAATGACAAAGAGAAAATAATATTTTTCTTTTTTTAAGGTTTTGTTCTTTTTTTTTTCCCCCCAGAGTTCTCAGCTTTTCTCCTCTGATTCTCTCTCCCATCTCACTGTGGGACGAGTAAGCTGTTGGCTAGGGTCAACTCATTACACCGGGACACACTTATATACACTGTTTTTGCAGTTACAATCCCTGTGTCTGTTTTTTCATTTAGGAATTTTGAATACAGAAGACAGATTGTGACATTTCTGTTCCTTTGTATCTAACATACTCATTGCAATTAAAAGGCATAGATGAAGATACAATTTAGAATCTGAAAAATTAGGTAAATATCTCAAGAAACCATGAAACATTCATAGCAGCTACTCTTAGCTACAAAAGAAATAGTCATCACTGTAAAGACATCATACCCAAAACTGATTAAAGACAGCTGATAAAAATTGTCTGGTGCAGTAGTACGAATAACTCCAAAGTGCTTTATACACTATGAAACTTTTAGAACAGAATTATTGATGAAAGAGCAAATAAGTGTAGATATATGAAAAGTAATGAAACTGGGCCTAAGACTGTGAAGCTGTGATCTAAAGCTTCCCTTTCATGTTTGACAAATACTGTAGAAAATACAAAAACAAAAGTAATTACTAACATGTGAAAAATACTATGGGATCTATACTTATAGTATACTTACGTATAAGTAACTTTCTTTACACTCCTTTCATGTAAGTCACTCTTGAAAGGCAAATCCTTCTGTAGCATATATGTTTGCACAAATTGTAGCTCAACAGAAATTTGGTTCATATTGTTCTACAACTTATGAGTTAAACGAAGGAATACTTTGAAGAATTTTACATTACCAAATAAACCAATATAGCATAATTTGGCAGAAAGAGCTTGAGCTGGTTTTGGCTGAAGTACAGTTAATTTTCCTTACAGTATACGGTATCAGGCTATGTAATTTTCCTTGCAATAAAAGTTCTGGGAAACAAAAATTCTTAGTTAAGTACACACAAAAAAGTATTTTATAATAGGCAAGTGAATAAAAATGTTATAGATTTCTGAAAAGTTTAGAAATTATGACACTGAGAATGTTATGAGTATTTCAGTCCAAGGTATATAAACAGTTTGCCTTTGTTTGTTAACGAAAGGGGTCATGAATTCACTACACAGATACACAATCATGTACCAAGTACAGAAGAGGCTATTAGTGCTATTAGTGAAAACAGACAAGCAAACAAATAGAACAGGTGGGTAGAATGACCAGATGGACAGACATTTCATACATAACAATTCTATTGCTCTCTGAGCAGCTTAGGTTTAAAACAACCCCCTTAATTACAACAGCTTCTCTTTTCCTATCAACACAAACAAGGACAAAAGGACTATTAGTATTCATCCTGGTTACAAGACAAATTGTTCATTATACCAGATGACACTGATAACCTGTTCACTAACATGTTTAGTTTATTTGCTATGGTAAGTTAATGAATTTTGTCTCTCTTCTCATTTAGTCTTCCTCATCTTTATTAGACCTACCATCATGAGTTCAAATGATGTGGACATGACTATCATCTGTATGATAAATATTGCTGCCTTCAACTTTCCTCAGAAAATGATGTAAGCAAATAATTAGGGGAAAACAGACAAAACAAAAATAACCCCAAACTACACAGTTATCTTTCTTCTAGTGTTTCCCTGATTTTAACTGGTGTGAAAAAATAGTAAAGATGTGCATATGAATGGTGAATGACCAGTTCAGAGGATTTAACCACTGCAGCTTTAAACAATTTATATAATGCTATTTTCAAAAAGTACTGCAATTATTATTCAGATAATAATTAGAAAGTATTAAGTTATTTTGTATGCAAGAAATTCATCACCTTGCAACATAGAAATCTTGTAACTTTTCCACTGTTACTGGAGTCCTTACCAAGAAAAGTACCAGCATGGAAAATAATTTATTTCCCATTTAAGTGTTGACCATTAAATTAAGTCACTTTATTCTGTGAAGGAAAAAGTTGGAAGCAGTATGTCATTATGAGCAGACACCAAATCTGTTTAATTTCCTTTGGGCTGCCTAGATCAATATAAATACCACTGCATCAGTAAGCAGAAGTTAGAATGATACATCATAAAACAGACTGGATATTTTGTTTTAGAAAGTAAATGCAAGCTGCAAAATATTCGATACTGTAATTTCCTGATGTAGCTACAGGGGTAGAATGATCCTACCAGCCTGGGATCAAAACTGAATACTTAATTCTCTACTCATTTAAAGCTTGTGTATTTCCATATACCTGTAAACAATGGGAGTGAAACTACCATTTAGTAGGATATGCTTCCTACTCTTTGCAAAGACAGAAATCTGACTAATGTCCCAGTGAGAGCTTCCTGAAAATCATGATTAGGCACTGACTCCTTACTTCCTCTTCTACCTCTTCTACTAACGCATTTAAAAAGTAAAAACACGTCGCACTTTCTTGCCATTTTATGTGTAGTACCAATTCTGCATTAACTATGTTACAGAATCACAAATAGGAAAGCAGAAAATCCCTGCACTGAGTACTCGGAAATGAATTACAGACTAGTGATACACACTAAAGATTTAAGAAGGCAAGACTTCCAGGAGAAAACTGAACAGTATGAACATACTGAATCATAAAATAACTTGAATTGGAAGGAACCCTCCAGGATCACCAAGTCCAACTTCTGAATCTACAAAGGGCAGCCCAAAAACTAAACCAAAGAGCATTGTCCATATGCTTCTTTAACTCTGACAGGCTTGGGGCCATGACCACTGCCCTGGGGTCTTATTCCAGTGTTCAACCACCTTCTCAGTGAAGACCTTTTTCCTAATAGCCAATCTTAACTTCTCCTGGTGCAGTTTTATGCCATTTCCTCACCTATCATGCGTATGAGCAGACACACTACACACATTTCATGTTACGAAGCACCTAGTTAATGCCAAATTTTTCAGTTTCAATATCTTCTGTAGCTACCAGGGTTCTACAGATAATCACTCATCAAGGAAGTTAAATACTAATAATCTCTACAGCTTTCTCAGTACTTTCACCTTCTTTTAACTTACCTATTTCAAAACACTGCAAATATATATTTCTATTCCAATGGCAAGGAAATTACGGCAGTAGTTAAGGCAATCATTTTTGTGGTGTTAATTTGACAAAAAGGATTCATTTTAAGACCTGCTGCACTGAAACAACAATGTAAAATATTTGTGCACACACTGCAGTGCTGCTAGTTTGACGCAGGCAGTTGCCCTTATGGAGGCAGATATAGAGGTAGGAACTCTATACACAGCCCCATTAGAGTATCAGCAGAACAAGACCAGTTGAAACAGAGGAATATGGAAAGGGATAATGGGGCAGCAAGTGAGATGTTACAATCCAGAGTGCTGACCCAGGAAACTTCAGAATCCTAATTCACATAGAACTCTGCAGATCTGCAGGCAGCACAGGGAGTGACAGAAGTGTGAGTTTCAACTAGTAGATCCAGGAACACGGAAGTTACGCAGTTAGATAAATCTTTCCAGTAATCATACTTACCTGTGAGACTGAGGAAGTGTAACGGGAAACAGTGCCTGCTGTCAGTTCTTAGTCTGCACATATTTGCAGGTGCATCAGTCTCTTTGATATCTATTCCCACTTCTCAGGAAGAAACTGAAGATCAAGGTTTGATCTTCAGATTTTTCATCTTAAAATATGCACAATATAGACTTAAAATGTGAAAGAAAAGTAAATTTTAGTTATTCCTGAAGGTCAGATATTAAGCTTGACACAATATAAGAAACTGTCATAAAGTTCACCTGCTGATCACAGAAACAGGGTCAAATCAACTCTTGTAGGACCTGGGGTGGGAAGAGAGGGAACCCACAATATCAGAGTTAAAAATAAAAAGCCTTGAGGGTTTAGTTTAGTTGTTGGTTTTGGTTTGGGTTTTGCTTGGTTGTTTTTTTTCTGGTTGATCTAAATTGTGGAAATGTAAATTTTTGCTACATAGAGTACTGAAGAGCAATCAAACCAGAGCCACTGATTGTCACCATTTTTTAATCTTTTGTGTAAAATTCTTGCAACCAAATTACAAGTCATATCAGTGAGAAAGGGTTAAAAATTTGAGTCTTGCTTGAACAGCAAGAGTACAACAAATCCTCCACAAACAGGTGCTTCCATCATTTAATTATTCCTAGCATGAAAATGCATTCTAGTTTGAACACCAACATTGAGTTAAATGTGGAAAAAGTATTATATAACAAAGAAGTCCCATGCCTGCTTTAGCTCTCCAGTTAGGTAACTGTTCTCAGGAAAGCTAACATGTAAGAGCAGAAGAATAATAAAACCTTCCCATTGACATTTCCACAGCTACCCATTGGAACTTCCCTCTACACTGCTGCACTCATAACATGCAGCATCTGCAAGTTAATTACATAAACATATATGCCATTCCTGGATTTTCAAGGTTTTTTCACCCAAAACACGCATTTCTTCTATGAATAAATAATAGTAATAAAAAATAATAACATAAATTCATCTATCATTACTTTTTAGATTGGGAAAGGAATATCATGGAGCCAGTATGAGTTGTCACAGCGTCATCAGTTTTCCTGGAGGACTTCTGTCCTGGCTAACAGGAGGAATACACCTGAGCATCTCCATAATACCCAATATTATGCTAATAATCTGGGACACCTTAGTCCTCCTTTAGCTATGTGTTAGTATGAACTAGCTGACAGTAGATGAAATTATATACTGTTCATGTCCTCTTGTAAGAACCATGTTTTTGATCCTTCTTGATTTATAGCTCCATCAAATTATAGCAAATTAGTTTCACTGTAAAACATTAGTTAATCTTTGCATTTAGAAAACACACAGAGGTGCTCAGGACTAGAAATTGGTGATGAGAGATAGGGGCTCCCCACAGGCTTTAAATCATTATATCCAGAAATGCTACCCAAACAGCTATATATGGAAACCCTTCAATTTTGCCATTCAGCCCTGGCTCTATATTCGACTCAAATGATCCTCCTTGAATAAAATCTGGGGAATTTCTCCAGTAAATTAACTCTTTAATACAATGAAGCTATTATAATGCTTTTCATCCTTCCATAGGATTTTAGCACAATCCATGACTATTGCTAAATATCTGCAGTGCAGAAAAGTAAACCTGGCCATAATACTGGCAAAGGTCCTACCTGAGAAACCATAATAAGTCATTAAACAGCCTTTAATCAGATTGAAACTATTCAGCAAAGGAACCCCTTCTGTCCATAACTTACTGACTCATATATATTAACTGTTCTCCTTCCTGAAACAATATTAAGGAAAGTTGCACTTTATTCTTGGACATAACCTTCAAATAACATAGTGAAGATAAATCATTTACAAACAGCACTTGTAAAACCAGTCCCAGTGAGGCTTTTTTATTGAAAGGCTATTAGAAAATGTATTACTAACTTCAATTTTATAGACTGTATTTACCCAAAATAAAATCTAAGCCATTTCTGGACGACAACAATTCATCAAGTTAATTTATTACATGGGAAGAATTCTTTAATTGCCTCCACAGTAATTCATTTAAAATAGAAGTAAAAAGAAATCACAAATTCATCATCTTTTTAAATTATTTCCTTCCTGTTGTGGTTTAAGCCCAGCCGTAAATCAAACACACAGTTCGTTAGCTCCCCTGCCTTCCTCCCCCTGCTCCTGGAGGGATGGGGAGAAGAATCGAAACAGTGCAATTCCCATGGGTTGAGATAAGAACATTCCAGTAACTAAGATATAACACAAACCACTGCTGATACCACCAATAATAATAATGACAAGGGAAATAATAAGGGAAGAGAATACAACCGCTCACCACCCGCTGACCGATACCAAGCCCAACAAAGCAGTGAATCAGCTCTTCCAGGTCCCTGCTCCCAGTTTTTACTTCCTGGGCATGATGTACTGTGGTACGGAATACTCTTTGGTTAGTCTGGGTCAGGTGTCCTTCCCCTGCTTCCTCCTGACTTCCCTTCCTCCCTGGCAGAGCATGAGACTCAGAAAACCCTTGGTTAGACTAAACATTTGAGCAATAACTAAAAACACTGGCGTTATCAGCACTGTTCCCAGGCTGAAAGTCAAAAACACAGCGCCGCACCAGCTACTAAGAAGGAGAAAAATGACTGCTACTGCTGAACCGAGGACACATCCCAACTTAATAAAGCTGCTCATCTTCAAGATTTTGTTCATACTAGTACAACATAAGTGAAGTCCACTGAGCATCCAATTTAGTATCACATTTTAGTTAGCAATACAGCTGCTGCCCTGATATTATCAGTCTTTAAAATGGTTACAAGAATCCAATTGAACTGGCAAAAAATAAGAAGCCGAAATTTGAGTCATCTCTGATGACTAAACAGTATTCAAGAGCTAAGCTTGTGTTCAAACCACTTTATCTTTTTTCTTTACAATTACTGAAAACTACTTCAACAATCTCTAGTTTGATGCTTCAGTGAACCAAATGCATTTGTAGGCATATTTCACTTGGCAAGCCATAGAGACATTTCTAGATTTTTGCTATCTTTTTAGACTCTCTTCCTAGAGTCCCCAGAGGTAGTAATTCAGTAAGTGAAGGATTAATCCTGAAAAAGAGCAGTCAGGGCTAATACCTACTTGAGAGAGGTTTTTTAAATTATTTTAAGGAAGGCTAACAAGACAAGCAAGAGAGTTGTGCAACTTAGCAACGATTTACCAACTTTGCATGGTGCAGTAGTTGTTGCTATTCTAGTTAGGTACTATATCCATACTTTAGGAAAGAGCTACGTTTGGATGTATAGCAAACAGACCAGATGCTGGCCTTTGTCTCGTATCTTGGTTTGCAAAAGAGGTTGGGGGGAAAAAAAGAAAAAAAGTTACTTTTCCAAGATAAGAAAAAAAAAAGGCAAAACACTACAGACTGATGAGATATATTTCTGAATAACAAGGAAAATAGCTCACTGAATACTTAGCTTTCATATGAGTTGACATTAAGCTTGTCTAAACTTTGAAATCATAGAATCATAGAATAGTTTGGGTTGGAAAGGATCTTAAGATCATCTAGTTCCAACCACCCTGCCAGGGGCAGGGACACCTCCCACTAAACCATGTCACCCAAGGCTCTGTCCAACCCAGCCTTGAACACTGCCAGGGATGGAGCATTCACAACTTCCCTGGGCAACCCATTC
>JASSUY010025098.1:0-33838 GCA_032466535.1 Forpus xanthops
CAGCTACACCAGCCCCAGTGACAAGTACAGCAGCATCATTTGAGAGTTCTGAAGGGTTTGAATGGCCTTTGGGTACCTTAGAGATCTGTCTGCTGATTGTGATTGGAATCAGCCTGTTGGCATGCGTACAGAGTGTCTTTTACCCATGACCATTTTTCCTCTTCCCGAGAATTAAGCAGAGTGGGGTGTGGGCCTTGTCTGGGGGTAGACTATGATCTAGGATGACCAAGAGATTTTCCCTGAGGTTGGACAACCATGAGTGGCAGGGTGTGTGGGACAGTATGGGCAAGTATCTAGTCACTGTGCCCCTCCAGTGCTTTGGAAGCGTTGGGGATGGAAGGCAGCTGTATGGAGTCCCCAGAGACAAGGTGCAGAAACTGCTGAAGGGGAGGGTGAATTGCTTTGAGCCTGATGGGTCCATGACACCTCAGGCCATCAGGGCAGAGATGCAGCGTACAGATGGACTTATGATAGAGGAGTGGACTTAGCACTGGACACCATTGCCCAGGTTATTCATGAGTGTGAACACTGCACACAGCCTCTCCTGCTCTAAAAGACAACAGATGAAGCCGACATCATGGACTGGATGGACACAACAGTATTATAGGGATTGGTGCATGTACTAGGGGATGATCTATCTCTCTGTGTGTGTGTATGTACACATATACATGACTGGAGCACCTCCCGTATGAAGATAGGATGAGAAAGTTGGGGCTGTTCAGCCTGGAGAAGAGAAGGCTGTGTGAAGACCTCATAGCAACCTTCAGTATCTGAAGGGGACCTATAGGGATGCTGAGGAGAGTCTCTTCATGAGGGACTGTTGTGAAAGGACAAGGGATAACAGGTTCAAACTGAAACAGGGGAAGTTTAGATTGGATCTGAGGAAGAAATTCTTTACTGTAAGGGTGGTGAGGCACTGGAATTTGCTGCCCAGGGAACTTGTGAATGCTCCATCACTGGTGGTGTTCAACGCCAGGCTGGATATAGCCTTGGGTGGCATGATTTAGTGGGAGATGTCTGTGCCTGTGGCAGGGGGGTTGGAACTAGATGTTCTTAAGGTCCTTTCCAACCTGAACTATTTATGGTTCTATGATTCTTTGTGATGGTATATTGAAAGTAGAGGATCATAGCATGATGTGAATTGTATGGAATAAGGAGTGGATACTGCCCTGGGTTCAGCAGTAGCAGTTGTTTTAATTCTTCTTGGTAGCTAGCACAGCGCTGTGTTTTTGACCTTTGGCCTGAGAGCAGGGCTGATAACACCAGTGTTTTCAGTTACTGCTTGGTAATGTTTTGGTCTGACCAAGGACTTTCTGAGTCTCATGCTCTGCCAGGGAGGAGTGGAAGCCAGGAGGAAGCAGAGACATTGCACTTGACCCAAACTGACCAATTAGGTGTTCCCTACCACAGCATGTCATGCCCAGGATGGAAAAACAAAGCAGAGGCTAAGAAGGAGGTGGTGGTGGTGCACTGCTTGGTCAGGGTGGGTATTGGTGATTAGTGGTTGTATTCTCTTTCCTTGTGTTTCCCTGTTCATTATTATTATTGGTGGTAGCAATAGTGGTTTGTGTTATATCTTAGTTACTAAACTGTTATCTCAACCTGTGGGAGTTACATTCTTCTGATTCCTCTCCCAAACCCCCCAGGGAGCTGGGGGGAAGATAGAGGAGGGAGTGAGTGAGCAAAATGCCTGAGAGGCTGAAACCCCAACAGTAGCATATACTGGCTTGGTTTCTTTTCTTCCTTTTTCTTTTTCTTCTTTTTTCTTTTTCTTTTTTCCTTTCTCCTTATTTTATGTCATCAACACCATGGAAGAGAACAAATCCTTCAAATTAAGAAATGATTTTCTGAAGTACAAAGTAAAAGTTGGCTCACTTTGGAGCTCAGTATTCATGAACCAGAGACCTTCTTATCCATGAACCATAGATACCTGTCCCAACTGACTCCCTTTTGAAGCATTAAGCATAGTCTATAAACTCCATTTCAAACTTTAAATTTACAATAGGCTCCATTCATAAAACTGTCATGGTAGGTTTTCTAAAAGCATTTCACACTGATGTGCAGAATGCTTCCAAGCTGAGTGGTTCATACATATCAAAGCCTTCTCTTTTTTCGACAGATGGTCAACTTGCCATTGAACCCTTGGAGTGAAGGCAGATGGAGAAGTTTAGCACAGAAGTGCCATGCCATAGTGAAACTTGTTCATAAAGAACTGATCTATGCTCTTTGCTCAATATTCAGAACCCATTTTAAGAATGTGGTCTAACTCACATTAAATACAACAGGCATCAGTAGTAACTGGAAAATGTCATATGTCTGAAAAGAGCAAAACAATTTGTGAGAGGGAGTGGAGAGTGCATGACAGAACAGAAGAAACTTCTGTCCTATACAATTTCCTTTTTGCTATTGTATTGAAAAACATAACTCATTTTATGCCTTGAAAAAAATCATCTTGCACTGCCTCTTAGCTGATGGAGAATTCTGCATTTGTGACTTCTGTAGTTCTACAGTGAACCCAGACGCATTTGTACCATGTTCCTTTATATTAAGTAGAGTACGAGATGTATTATGTAAAGGTTAAAGTGCATGCAGTAAAGATCACACAATGACAGTACTCCAGCTTTCCTTCTGCACTAAATTTCTTGCATTTTATGTTTTTCTAAGAATTTCTGTTGAATTTCCTGTACCTTCTAATGCTTCTTTTTTTCTTTTTTGGAGGGAAGCAAAAATTTTACAAGGAAAAAAAAAAAAAAAAAAACAGAAATCAAAGAGGAACAGAATCATCTCCTTCAACTTGCAAAATGGCAAAGGCTGGAGAGAACCTTGAGATAGGCCACTTCAATCCCACTGATTGGTGGGCAGGAAGACCTCAAACTAAGCCACACCCCCAAAGGTTCTGTCCAACCTGGCCTTGAGTACTGTCAGGAATATATATTACTGCCGAAACCCGGGATCGAACCAGGGACCTTTAGATCTTCAGTCTAACGCTCTCCCAACTGAGCTATTTCGGCTCCTGAGTTGAGAAAGATAGCCAAAAATTATAGAAACTGAAATTGAAAAAATAGTATAGAATCATAGAAGAGTTAAAGTTGGAATGATTCATAAGGTCATCTGATTCAAACCCTCCTGCCATAGGCTGGGACACCTCACACTAGACTAAATTACTCAAGGCCTTGTCCAGCCTGGTTTTGAACACTTCCAGGGATGGGGCATTCATAAATTCCTTGGGCAGCCTCTTCCAGTGCCTCACCACACTCACAGGGAAGAATGCAAATGTCTCCGTTAGAACTCAGTTTTCTACTCATCACAGTGGAAATACAGTACTTGTATAATGAGTTTTATAAAATACTATCAGCATAACTTTAGAAATTCTAGTGTAGATCAAGATTATTATTTTTTATCTTCCTTCTGATCATGTAAAAATTAAAAGCTTCCTTTGGATAGACTACCCACATTGTTGGTCACAACCACAGCTAGGAAAAAGCTGGACTTTAACCAGTCTAAATATATTATGACAAAAAGCTGATTTATATATTTTGTGGGGGATTTCTTTTAGATTCAAACTGTAAACTTTGTCATTATAGATTTAGGAGGATTTGATAAGTATGAGAAATTTCTTAAACTATAGCCATGTTAAATTATGCCAGATGAAGAAAACCTTCACAAGAATGCACTTCTGAGAATGAGTGTTAGGGCTCTGCAGGGTGCTGTTTCCCTGCCAGGCAAATTGGCATTTGAAAAATGGTGCTATGATTATCCATTTCTAATGCAAATGAGTGATTCATGATGATAATTTTTTTACTTGTGGCTACCAAAATCTCCACTCACTGAAAACTTCTTACCTTTTTTTGTAAAGCCTGTAACTGTCCTGGGTTAGGCTAGCAGTAGTAGTCATCACAAGATGATCTATCACAAGCTGGATGCTGGGGATGCACCCCTAGATACAGATGAAGTTGAATGTACACAACCCATGTGGCGGAAATTTACATGGGATGTGCCATCATCATATGCCCATTCATTGGCAACAGTAACCTGGAATGACATAGTATCACCAACACTTCATGAAATCAGTCTTCATCGGCAAATGCTCTGACCACACCACCCAAGTCTTGGAACAAAATCTTGGAGCAGATTCTCCTGGAAGGCATGCTGAGGCACATGAAAGACAGCAAGGTGGCTGGTGACAGCCAGCATGGCTTCACTAAGGGGAAATCCTGCCTGACCAATCTGGTGGCCTATAATGGGACTATGGAGCTGCTGGACAGGGGTAGAGCAGTTGATGTCATTGACCTGGACTTGCGCAAAGCGTTCGACACGGTCTTACCTGACATCCTTGTCTCTAAGTTGGAGAGCCATCAATTTGAGAGTTGGACCACTTGGTGGATAAAGAACTGACTGGATAGCTGCAGGCAGAGAGTTGTGGTCAATGGCTCAATGTGCAGCTGGAGACCAGTAACAAGTGATGTCCCTCAGGGATTGGTGTTTGAAAACAGTGATTATGAGTGTTCAGTATGCTAGCATAAGCACTGTGTAACTTGTGTTCCTCTAAGACCCTCACTTGATACTGGAGACAGGAATCTATTATATACCAAAATAAAGCAGATTTTTTTACTGTCGTGGTTTAAGCCTAGCTGGCAACCCAGAGCCATGCAGCTGCTCGCTTACTCCTGCCCCCCCCCCCCCTTCCTTCCCCTGATGAGGAGGAGAATCTAAAAAATGTAACTCCCACAGGTTGAGATAAGAGCAGTCTAGTAACTAAGGTATAAAACAAACCACTGCTGCTGCCATCAATAATAATAATGATATGGAAATAACAAGGGAAGAGAATAGAACCGTTCACCACCCACTGACTGATACCCAGCCCAACTGAGCAGTGATCTAACCCTTCCAGGTAACTACCCCCAATTTATATAGTGGACATGACGTGCTGTGGTATGGAATACTTCTTTGGTCAGTTTGGGTCAGGTGCCCTGTCTCCGCCCTCCTGGCTTCCCCTCCTCCCTGGCAGAACATGAGGCTCAGTCCTTGGTCAGACTACACATTCCAATCAGTAACTGAAAACATTGGCGTTATCAGTTCTGTTTCCAGGCTGAAAGTCAAAACCATAACACTGCACCAGCTGCTAAGAAAGAGAAAAATGACTGTTACTGTTGAACCCAGGACACCTTGCCTTGCCTTGCCTTGCCTTCCTATCCCTTCCATTTCCTTCCTTTCCCTTCCTTTCCCTTCCTTTCCCTCTCCAGGGTCATTGGTAGAACTTTTCGTGAGCAATATGCATAATTGCTTTTTCTAGAACTTTACCATAAGCAATACATTTCCATTTTTCCTCTGATCCATCTACAAAAACAGTCTAAACTTCTGAAATGCTCTTGACTTTACAAGTATAGCATAGGGATAAAATGAACATGTATGTGTGATTGCAAGCTGTTGTTTGATCCTCGATCTGGGACCTGATTCTACCATGTTTCACCTTCATGAACCCAAGGGTAAATATTCTGCTCAACCAGACCTCCTGATCTGTTTGTTTTTACATGGCCTCTGCATTTGCCCTGTGACAAATCTTAATGAAAGGATAGAGATGCAAAATTGTATAAAAGAGTAATGGTACATTTTACTTTAAAATCCTGCATATGCAAAACAGGTGTATCTTACACATTTGGGAGCCTGCTTGCCAAGTAATGAGCACTGCCTGCTCATTCTGTCATAAAGCACGTTCTGTCATAAAGCACATCGTTCAATACTGTGGACCATGTAAGTTTTCAACCAGGAAATCTAAAGTACCAAACTGTAATTTAGAATACGACGCTGCTCTTGTTTAATTTATTGTTTCACAAAGTCAAATGCAAAATTCTTCTGAGACCAATATTCTTCATAAAAGACATACTTCACTATGAAAGCAAATGACAGAACTAGCTTCAATTCAGCACTGCGAAAAAGTGAACAGATGTAAATTAATGGTTAATTGGTCCGAAATGGAGCAGTATTTAAAAATTACTATTTTTTGAACTCTTCATTCCACAAAAATGCCCTCTTTTTGTTGTGGATTTTTGGTGGGTTTTTTTTTGTTTGTTTGTTTTTGTTTTTGTTTTTGTTTTTGTTTTTTGTGTGTGGTTTTGTTGTTTTTGTTTTTTTTTTTAGTTTTGAAAACTGAGTGAGAACTGCATTTCATTCTGAGTTCTGATGTTCATTCTTTACTAATAAAGGCAGATTGTATGCAGGAGTTTTCTCTCACTAGCCTTCTACATCCATCATTAACTGTAGAAGATGTGGAAGTAAATCATAACTCAAATATCACATTCATCAATCACAGGCTCTGTTTTAATTGGGAACATATTTTGACACCTTAAGAAAGAGAAGGATTAACAAAATATCAGAACTATGGCTGAAAGATACAATCAAGAGCACTTTGGACAAGAAATTTCAGGATTTCACACACTGAAATGTCTTAACTTCATTAGAATTGTTCTCAATTTTCCCTCCTGCAAATGGAATAGAAAGACTGATGGAAAATGACTCTATATTTAACAGAAAAATAAAAGAGCTATGAAAAGAATGCAAAATGAGACTATGCAAATATGTTTCTCTACAAGATTTATTGCTAAGGATTTCACTAAAGAGTTATTTTTTATTGTTCTGTTAAGAGTTATTATGATGATTTTGGAGACAAAGTCCAGTAAGTAAAGTGTAAAAGGGAATTTCACCTTTCTTTCTGTGTAAATCAGAATATAACTACCAATGCATTCATAATTTTTTTAAGGATTCAAAACCCACAGCTGCATCCACACAGCCTCTTTGCCTTTCTCCCAGACTAATGGGAAAGCTGAATAATAGATTGATTCTCTTTGACATCACATATCTTGCCCTGAATTGGATGTGGATTATTTTGATAAAAATGTCCAACTTAAGAATAGTGCTTATTTTCTAGTTCATTTCCTTAAGATGCATTTTTATTGATTTATAGGTTTCCTAAGTGCACTTACAGAAAAGATATGGACCATCTAATGACTTGAAGGTGTATTATTAAGGCTGTGAAGTAAAATATTCTAAAATGAGACAAACCTAAATTTCTGTTTTACTTGGATCATCCTTTGTCTCCTGGAGGCCTAGTAAGAAAGCAACTTAAACATAGCATTGACCCAAATATCATTGCTATGCATAGGATAAATTTCATTTTAACTAAAGATATAATAAATGTCCGAGCTTAATAATTTGCAAACATCTTGACATTTACCAGTAAAATTCAGCTGGAAAGAGTGGAGTTTTTTCCTTATCTAATAGCTGTGAGATGTTCATTATTTATATTCCAAAGAGCATATGGGTCTCTGAGCCTCGTGCTAGAGCGCACAATCCCATTAGTAGATATAGTCTACTGATCTACATCCAAGCAGTTTAACCTTTAATTTAAGAGGTTGTAGATTAAATCTAATTAAAAAAAAAAAAAAAAACAAAAAAAAAACAAAAAAACCCACAAAACCAACCAACCAACCAAACAGAACTACTTAGAATGACAAGGGACATGGTTTAGTGGTGTACTAGGTTAACATTTGGACTCTGTGATCTTAAATGTCATTTCCAACCTAAACAGTTCTATGATTGAATGATTCTATGATAAAGAACTGGAAGATTTTACAAGTTCACAACACTAGATCAAATCTATATTTACAGGAACTCTCAAGTGCAACAGAAACGGAAGGTATTAGCTCAGTAGGCGGCACTATTCCCTCAAAATCAATACGAAGCTTTATCTTGGACAGGTATCTGGGGCGCTGAGGCAGTAAACTTTTCTGTCAGTGATCTGCAAAATTCTGCATCTACTCACTGTGGCGATTAAAGATATTGTGCTTTTAGGAAAAGATGGATAACTTTACCTTATAAAGTAAATATCAAAGCAGGGGAAGAATAGTATGTAATTTTTATTTTTTTTTTTTTTTTTGTACATATGGTATTCTTTCTCATTTTTATCGTTGAAAATAGTATCTCCACCAAGATTGCATGAACTTCACGATTTGTGCATTGTAATACAAACTTAATACAAACTTAAGAATGCTATCTCTGTGGTACCTGATTTCATAGGTGCTTTTAAAATCTGCTAAAGCTCTCTTAGGCTAATACACCTTCAGATGAAGAGAACTATGACAGATCTTTAATTTCTTAGAAAATGTACTAATAAGTAATTAAACTAGACAGATGATTTCAGTAGCAAACAACTCAGGAAAGATTTCCCAGAAAATATTTTCTGTAGTCAAAATATAAATGCTGCCTTTTCTGACTACAGTATCTACATATCATTGATCATCTCAGAAGAGATTAACATTCCTAATTTGGCTGGATAGTTCTTTGAAGTGCTTTTAGGAAAATAAAGATACATGATAGTAAAAGCAACACTGGAATGCTGGATACCTTAATTGCAGTTGTTTATTTTTCCATTTTGTAATCCAAACATTCAGGCACTTTACAGCTTAGATGCAGATTTTGCTTGTAAAATAAGCCATCACATGTGTAACTTATCACACTGAAAGTGAATGAAGGTTTATGGTAACTTTGAGGGTCTTTTATGACATAGAGAAAAGCCCGCAACTACCCTGGTGTTACAGATTGTTAACAGTCGCTATTCGAATTCTTCTTAATGGATAACACCCAATAACTGTTTTGCTTTCCACTGTGCCTGCAATCCGATATCTGTAAGAAATCTTAAAACTAAGAGTCAGCTTAAAATCTTTACTAAAATACTAAAGAAGAGAATGAGTAATAAAACATTTAGTGCTTCTAAAAGCCATATGCCTTTTTTTTAATGTCCTAAAGTTCAAGCTATCCCCAGTTTACAATAACATTAAATGCTTGAGCTCAAATTTGGCTAAACTGTATAAAGAAAGCAAAAAATGAATATCCACAGTAACATGAGCGATGGTGACCGTTTCAGCAATGGTTTCAACTTCAGGACTGAGAAAACGATGTCATGTTTCTGCGTACATCAAGTCCACTATATTCATGGATTAGTATTTTTTTATGACACATTAGAAAATGTGTCAGATCATGCATTATTAGAAATGTGATTAGAAAAGAAAAATTAGAATTTTTTTCAGGTCTGGCATACCATCTTCCCTTTCTGGGTTTAATGCTTGTAAAGGAAACGTATAAATTTCATAGCAATGAAATTAGACAAAACTTAAAATTATAATCGATTCTTAGCTTTAATATAAGGTTTCTGAGCATCAGGTAGTTTTGTGGAAAAAAAATATAGTTTTACAGTTGAAAGAGCAAATTTGCAATCAATCATAATCTTCCAAATCCAGGAGAAGCCAGTATTCTCACAGATCTTAGAAATGCATAGACTTGAACACCACCAGTGATGGAGCATTCACAGATTCTCTGGGCAACCCATTCCAGTGCCCACCACCCTTACAGTAAAGAATTTCCTCCTTATAACCAATCTAAACTTCCCCTGTTTAAGTTTTAACCCATTACCCCTTGTCCTATAACTACAATCCCTAATGTAGAATCCCTCGCCAGCATCCTTATAGGCCCAGGAAAGCTTTGTAAAACGAAGCAAAATTAAGTTATATAAGTTTGAGGCACAGGATAGTCTGTCAGTATCTTATCATCACACTCTTCTCTTCATGTATTATGCTCACTTACTGTTAAATAAATTATACTATTTCTCATGTTATTCTGTTTTTGCTTATTTCTCCAGCTATCTCTGTGATAAGTTATTGTTTCTTACTAGTTTACTGTCACATGTTTCCTTACCTCAAGGTATTGCTTGTTGCCTTTCTCTCAAAATGCCTATGCAATTTTTTTCATAACAGTGATGGGATCATCTATGGTTTCCAAGGGATATTGGATACTGAGGGAGGTGGGGAAAGTGCTCAGGAAGCCATTTTCCATCTCTTGTTAGCACTCCTGACAGACAGGGGAGGTCCCATTTGACTGGATGCTGGCATATGTTATGCCCATCTAAAAGAACAGCAGAAGGGGGATTCTGGGAAACTACAGGCCTGTCAGTATAACCTTGATGCCAGGGAAGGTTATGGAGCAGATCATTTTGCCTGCCATCATGTGACACATACAACTAGATGATCAGGCCCAGTGAGCATGAGTTTATGACCTCCTTGATTGAAGCGATCTCCTTCTTTCACAAGGGGACCTGGCTGTGGCTATTGTCTACCAAGGTTTCATCAAAGCTTTTGACACTGTTTCCCACAGCATTCTCTTTAAGAAACTGACTACTCACAGCTCGGATGGATGTACCCTTTGCTGGGTAAAAAACTGGCTGGATGGGTGGTGAACAGAGCTCAGTCTGGTTGGCAAATGGTTGGAGTTGTGTTCCCCAAGGCTCAGTGTTGGAGCCAGGTCTGTTTGATCTTTTTCTCAACGATCTGGATGAGCAGATTGAGTGCACCCTGAGTAAGTTTGCAGATGACACCAAGTTCTGTGGAAGTGTTGATCTGCTTGAGGGCAGGAAAGCTCTGCAGAGGGATTTGGACAGGCTGGATTGATGGACACAGGAAAAATGTATAATAACCCTCACAATTCAGTTCTTCAGGCTTGGAAAAGAGTGGCTGGAAAGCTGCTCAGCAGAAAAGGACCTGGGGGTTCCAGTCAACAGCCTGATGGATATGAGCCAGTGTGTGTGCCCAAGCGGGCAAGAAGGGCACTCCCATAAGTAAAGATACTGAAGTACTGAAGTGTGTCCAGAGAATGGTAATGAAGCTGGTGAAGGGTCTAGGGCACAAGCTTTCTGAGGAGCATCTGAAGGAAACTGCGACTGTTCAGGCTGGGGAAAAGGAGGCTCTGGGGAATCCTTATTGCCCTCTGCAATTATTTGAAAGGAGGTTGTAGTGAGGTGAGGTTTAATATCTTCTCCCAGGTAACAAGCAATAGGACAAGGGAAAATAGCATCAGGTTGCTCCTAAGTTGCTCCTTATCCTGGGTATTTAGCTATTGCATCATCCCTCACAAAATCATCTTATGTCCCACTTGGAAAACTGAAAGCTTTATAAATAAAAGAAATTCCGATGCTGGCACAAAGGTACTCAGCAGCTGAGTCATCTTTTTTGGTTCCTGAGGACTGGCCTTGGCTGAGGAGAAAACTGTTTTCAGTCTAAACGTTATATTCCAAACAGCAATTGAAAGTAAGTGCAAGCTCAAAACGTGTTCAATGTAGAATATTAGTTTGAAGTTCAGTGCTTACTCTTGCAATTCCTTTACATTAAATGATTGAACAAATTTGAAAAGGAAGTCAGCTGATATTTTAACAAAGTATAAAAGAAATGTTGAGTTTTTTCTTACAGCCCATTTCACAGCATTAAATAAAATTTACATTGGACTTACAGAACTTGTTAAATACAAACATTGACTTACTAAGGAGATGCAGGCTATTGCACAATCCCTTTGTTTTTGCAGATTATTTGAATCTTATTGCTAAATAATTATACTGAGATTTCTCCATTAAAACAGAAGTAGCTTTGCTTTTATTCATGGCTACATAGGACTTTAAATAGAAAGTTTCTTAATTTTTCTAAGTTTTGAACATGCATATTATAACAGCTAATAATCTCTTGAATTGTAAATCATGGCCATACCATAAGCCTCAGAAAATATTTTAAGATGTGATATTGATAAAAAAAGTGGGAGGAAACTGTTCCAGTTAAATATATCACCTTTTTAAAAACACATGTCCCATTTTCTGACTAAGGATAAAGGTCTTTACTAATGTCTTTGCTAAATTTATGCACTGATTGTTGTAAATAGCATGTGCAATTCCATATGCTGTGCTTCATGAAATTTATGCAAACTATTCATCATAGCAGACAGTGGAAACTGTCAGAATGAAATGCATCGTGAATGGAGTCCAGTGATGGGAGGCAGTTCAAAGAAATTTTATCTAAGCAAATTGGAATGGGTGATTTCCTTGTAGTTTAACACTTATTATTAGGCATATGCTAAGTTGCTCAGGAAACTTTATGGTACCTTTGAAATGAGGTAACACAAATATCAAACTACTTGGGAAAGTTTAGTAGTATGAAAAGATTCCTTTTACACACTGAACCTTTCTTTAAAACCTCTTTGCACATAATTCCTCTTTCCCCAGAGGCAGACTTTTAGTATTGCTAAATTTAACCACTATAGTTGGCCTGTTAACAAAAAAGAAAAAAAGTCTATCAAATGTCCTCATCATTAAACATCTTAATAAATCTTATTCAATCACATACTTCAAAGACTTAATTCCAAGTACACGAATGAAAAGCTGCAGCAGTTGGATAAAGAGAAGAAAACCTAAGAAATCTTTTCCTCATCTAGGCCATTATGAGCCACAACTAAATTTATATCTAAGTGATATTTAACACTTTTATATAATAATTCATGCTCAAGCATACCATAATAATTGTAAATTTCAAAAACAGCCTTTTAAGGGAAAAATTCCATACCAATATTTTCATTTCTCTACTATGGTGATGGGGGAATGGACATGATTTATGAAGTACCACATAAGGAGCAATGACAAAGCTGTATTTAGAAGTACTGAATCTGAGTCTCCACACCATCAACATGTTTGGATTCCCTAAAACTTAAGAGTGTATCAGACCAGTATCTGCCTCTCAGGTCTTTGTAGGATCCTGAAGACATATTTCCACTTTTGAAGAGCCTGCATGCCTTTTCTAGAGTGACTAGAAAAAAGCCTGTAACAATTTCAAAAGCAGTTTCGGAATTGTACCACTAGATCAAAGAAGAGCAATGAGGTCAGAGATGTTTGTTTAATGTGTGAGGGAATCACTATTAACCAAGAGGCAAAATCCTCCTCTCCCCGCCCCCACTACCAAAATGAGTGCGTCCATTCAGCTTGAATAGAAGGATTTCAGTCCTACGTCTCACATGAGTTGGATATTTCAAACATTTAAGAACACTGGAATATATTTAGGAACATAAAAGAAGCTTTAAAGTTGTTTCTTTAGAGCTATAGAAACTGTTACGCAGATCTCAGGAGCTCTCATATCTTAATTCAAAAGTGTGAGGGACTTGTGGGTCTGTGGATGGGCAGGGGAAAAGGTGGAGGGGAATTGACAGCTATGTTCCATAAATCAGTACATAAAGCTTCAAATTTAAATAACTGGATGCCTCACATCTAGCTGTTAATGCCTATAGTTGAACACATGAAGCCCAAGTTATAGTAGTCTCCTTTTATAGTCTGCAGAGGGAAATTAGTAGCTTGCAGTCCAATATAAATCAGTCAGAATTCCCTTTCTGAATTTGTCTTTTTTCTCTCCATTGGCCACTGAAGGCGCACGTAATATCTAGCTCTGACTAAAGCGTCTAACTTCTCAATGAACAAGTTAAATCCAGGGCAGGTAAAACACTACCTAAATTATCCATAGATTTTTCTGTAACCTAACCTATTTGCTTCCTGAGTTGAATTGTTCTGTCTGTGACAGTCAGCCAACAACCCTTAGCAATAAATCTACTTTAAATCTGTAGTAGAACCATGAAAGAATGAGTAGTATCTGAAACAGCTTGCAAACATACCTTAAGAAACCCTTTTCCTTTAGCCTTCAGATATCAGGTGCTTTCAACACAAGAGCATTTCAGTGGAGGAATCTGTATGGTACTTTGGTAGGAATATATTGGCTCACTCTCCTTTCTCACATGAAGAGCTAAACTTCAGCAGTCTGGAATGTTTTCCAAATGCGTTTTATAGGATTTGGATTTGTCCTATTAAATAATCCTTTCTCATGATGAAGTAATTCCAGCATGAGTAGACAGCATTACCTTCTCTTTCCCAGTACATTATTTGATTAATGAAAAACTTTTTTGTAATAGCTTTACAGAATATGTTTTAATAGAAAGAATAAGAAACTCTATCATTATTTCTAGAGTTTTATTATGCATCCTATTTTCTAATTATGAAACACATTGTGTGATAATAAGAGCAGGCATAACTCATCTGAAGTCAGTGGTATTGATTCACCCCTGCATAGAGTTTGAACTCAGCTCTGTAAATCACACTGAGTAAAACCATGCTGCTTAACGCGTTAGTGCAGTTCCCTCTTTGTAGTTACATTGTCTTTAATGTAGATGTTCCTGCTTCTGGAATTTATACCAGCTCCAATTTGCTCTCTAATTTATTTAGGCCTTCCAGATGTAATGCTGCGTAGCCTAACTGCAAACACACACGTCTGATAGTATATAAAACACAGTTTATTGTCACATAATCTTTGTGGGCGAGCAACCCAGTCTCTTTTAAGAGCTTTGTACCTGATAATTCACAGACAGTGCACATGCAGAATCTGCTCATATAAAGATTTTATACTTCATTCATACAGAGTTTGGATCTCAATGTTCCTAAGACAATTTAAGAGCAGACAAATAGAAAACTGCATAACTGCAGAAAATAAAAGCATGTGGGTTTTAACTAACAGATATCTGTTTGTGAACTTAACACAGACAGGTCTTAATTAGACCAGGCAGAGTTACAAAGCTGAAGTAAACCTTGCATAGAATTCTTATGTGAAAGACAGAAGCACCAGGATTCTAATGTTGATCCAAACTTTCCTATTTAGGGAAAAACAGCAGCTCTGTAGTCTGAGTTCTATAAAATTCAAGGTGACATTATCCAAAAGGCAAAAAAGGTTTCTCTGGTAGCATGTTAATTCTTTAACTTGAGATGAAAATGTAGCGGTAGAGTATTTCTAAGTTTCTCTCTTTATATATTCCCTTGAGGCTTTCCTACTTGAGAAGAGAAAGATTCATTTTCCTGTGGGCATGCATCTTGCTTGATGAGCCAGACCCATGATCCAAATCTCTACGCGGGCATTGAAGGTCACCTTGGGCCCCAACAAGAAAGAAGTGGAATTGCTAAAGCACCAAGTACACAGGGCATTGTGGCTCGAGACCCAGATCTGGGATGTACCCAACATAAATGTGGAGGGCCAGCTAGAATCTGTAAAAGGGTGTATGGACAGTGCATGCAACAAATTAGTTTGTTTCATCACAAAAAAAGGAGTTTTCTTATACAAGGAAAACTTTGCAAGCAATAAACAATTTCTGCTTGATTCACATTGAATTGCTTGGAGTCCATAATTTCTTACCATATTTTCTTTTATTTGAAGTTTTCCATTGCTGTAAAAGGCAGAAAAGTCAGAATGGAGGACTTGTTTACAAAGATCGCTTTTGCCGCATTCTCGGAAATGTGATACTCCAGGGTATCCTTGATTGCAGTGATCATGAAATGGTTGAGTTAGAGAGCCTCAGAACAGTGAGAAGAGCGTGCAGCAAGCTCACTGCCCTGGACTTCAAAAGAGCAGACTTTGGCCTCTTCAGGAACCTGCTCAATAAGATTCTGTGGGATACAGCCCTAGAGGGGAGGGGGGCCCAAGACTGTTGGTTGATATTCAAGGATCACCTGATGCAAGCTCAGGAGAGATACATCCCTACTAGAAGGAAGTACTGCAGGAAAGCCAGGAGACCTCCTTGGATGGACGAGGAGCTGCTGAGGAAAATTCAAAGGAAAAAAGAGACTTATAAAAGGTGGAAGCAAGGACAGGCAGCCTAGGAAGAATACAGGGAAGTTGTGTGGGAAGCCAGGGAGCAGGTTAGGAAAGCTAAGGCCCAGTTCAGATTAAACTTGGCTAGGGATGTTAAGGATAACAGGAAGGGATTCTATAGGTGCATTGCAAATAAAAGACAGCCAGGGACAATGTGGGCCCTCTTCAGAAACAGTCGGGAGAACTGGCTACCCTGCATTTGGAGAAGGCTGAGGTTCTTAACGATTTCTTTGCCTCAGTCTTCACTGGAAAATATTCTGACAGTACCACCCAAGTCTTGGAAGGCAGATGCAGGGACAGTGAGAATGAGGCCCACTGTAGGAGAGGATCTGGTTCAAGACCGTATCAGGAACCTGAACGTATACAAGTCCATGGGACCTGATGAAATCCATCCGCGGGTCCTGAAGGAGCTGGCAGATGAAGTTGCTAAGCCACTGTCCATCATATCTGAAAAATCTTGGCAGTCAGATGAAGTACCCGAAGACTGGAAAAAGGGAAATATAACCCCCATTTTCAAGAAGGGGAAAATGGATGAGCTGGGAAATGACAGACCAGTCAGCCTCACCTCTGTTCCTGGCAAAATCTTGGAGTGGATTTTCCTGGAAGGCATGGTGAGGTACATGAAAAACAACAAGGTGGTTGGTGACAGCCAGCATGGCTTCACTAAGGGAAATCCTGCCTGACCAATTTGGTGTCCTTCTATGATGGAGCTATGGAACCGATGGACAGGGGTAGAGCAGTTGATGTCATTGATCTGGACTTGTGCAAATCTTTTGACACTGTCTCACATGACATCCTTGTCTCTAAGTTGGAGAGACATCACTTTGATGGGTGGACCGCTTGGTGGATAAAGAACTGGCTGGATCGTTGTAGGCAGAGAGTTGTGGTCAATGGCTCAATGTCCAGCTGGAGACCAGTAAAGAGTGATGTCCCTCAAGGACTGGTGTTGGGACCGGTCTTGCTCAGCATCTTTGTCAGCAACATAGAGAGTGGGATTGATTGTGCCCTCAGCAAGTTTGCTGATGACGCAAAGCGCTGTGGCTCTGTTGATATGTTGAGGGAAGGAATGCCATCCAGAGGGACGGTGACGCACTTGTGAGGTGGGCTGATGCCAACCTGATGAAGTTTAACCATGACAAGTGCAAGGTCTGACACCTGGGTTGGAGCAATGCCAGGAGTAGCTACAGGTTGGGCAGAGAAGAGATTCAGAGCAGCCCTGAGGAGAAGGACTTGGGGTGTTGGTCGATGAGATACTTAATATGAGCCAGCTTCAGTGTGCGCTTGCAGCACAGACAGCCAAATGTATCCAGGTTTGTATCAAAAGGAGTGTGGCCAGCACATCAAAGGAGGTGATCCTGCCCCTCTACTCTGCTCTTGTGAGACCCCACTTGGAGTATTGTGCACAGTTCTGGTGTCCTCAACATAAAAAGGGCATGGAACTGTTGGAACAAGTCCAGAGGAGGGCCACGAGGATGATCAAGGGCCTGGAACATCTCCCATATGAAGACAGGACGAGAGAGTTGGGTCTGTTCAGCCTGGAGAAGAGAAGGCTGCGTGGAGACCTCATAGCAGCCTTCCAATATCTGAAGGGGGCTTATAGGGATGCTAGGGAGGGACTCTTCATGAGGGACTGTAATGAGAGGACAAAGGGTAATGGGTTCAAACTTAAACAGGGCAAGTTTAGATTGGATCTGAGGAAAAAATTCTTTAGTGTGAGGGTGGTGAGGCGGTGGAATGGGTTGCCCAGGGAAGTTGTGAATGCTCCATTGCTGGCAGTGTTCAAGGCCGGGTTGGGCATAGCCTTTGGGGGCATGGTTTAGTGGGAGGTGTCTCTGCCCATGGCAGGGGTGTTGGGGCTAGATGACCTTAAGGTCCTTTCCATCCCTAAGTATTCTACGATTCTGTGACTCTATAACTCCTATTTGATCATTTCTTAGAAAATTAAAGTAGGATGATTTGCTGTCTATTTTTCTGTCATTCTGTAGTCTAAGATTCCATCTCCATCTTTTTTTAAATTAAAATTTTGCTGTACTATTTGTAGCTATTTCTTACTTTGTATATTCTTTGGTTACCAGCATTGAGAATCAGATCACAGTGTTTAAAGACTGAACTACATTTATTTGGTATAAGTGTTCTCTTTTAAGCTATCTATTCTAAAAATTACATTTCAATATGGGTAAAAGAGAAGTAGAAATGAGAAGGTTTTAAACAATATATTATTATATGGTGAAACATTTAGTTATTGCTTCCTAATTTTTGTTTTCTTAGAGTTCTACCTATGACCCACACATTTCTTCCAATTAAGCATAAACTCCAGCATCTTTGACCATGTCCTGGGGTTCCTATCCTAGGGAAACATGGAAAATGTATCAAGAAACTTGATTCTGTTTAATTTAAAAAATTTTAAAGCCAATTCCCATGAATAGTTTGCTCTGTTGGGGAAAGTCATTTAGGTTTCAGCATTTTGTGACTTCTAGGGCAAAGCAGGTCAGCAACCTATAGGAAACTGACATATCCAGCAACTTGGCTGGTTAGATAATTTGTCAAGGAGGGAACCCAGGCACTTATTTCTATTTCATAGCTTAATAGGAATGCACAGGAGTACAGCAGAAAAAGAAAGCACTACTTACATGAAATTTAACTGTAGTTTAACATACCATGATAATTTCCTTACCATTCCTAAATATTTTTCACAAATAGAATCATAGGATCATAGAATCATAGGATCATATAATCACAGTCATAGAATGGTTTGAGTCGGAAGGGCCCTTAAAGCTCATCTAGTTCTGACACCCCTGCCAGGGGCAGGGACACCTTCCACCAGATCAGGTTGCTCCACACCCTGTACAACCTTGGCCTTAAACACTACCAGGGATGCGGCAGCCACAGCCCCTCTGGGCAACAAGTGCCAGCACCTCATGGCCTTCACAGTAAAGAATTTCTTCCTAGCATCTGGTCCAAATCTGTCCTTTTTCAGTTCAAAGCCTATCACTACATTCCCTTGTTAGAAGACTCTTTCCAGCTTTCTTGCAGGCCCACTTCAGCTACTGGAATAATGTTATAAGTTGCCCCTGGAGCCTTCTCTTCTCCAGGCTGAACAATCCCAGCTCTCTCAGCCTGTCTTCATAAGAAAGGTGCTCCAGTCCTCAGATCATCTTGGTGGTCCTCCTCTGGACACACTCCAACAGGTCCACTTTCATAAGTTTGGGGCCCAAGAGGTGCATGCAATACTGCAGGTTGTGCTTCAGCAGAATGGAGGGAAAGAACCACCTTAACCTGCTAGTCATGCTGGTAGTGATGCAGCAAAGGATACAGTTGGCTTTCTGGGCTGCAAGTGCAGCACTGACTGACAGCTGATATTAAGCTTCTTGCTAACAAAATCCCCCCCAGTCATTCTCCTCCGGGTTGATCTCAGTAACATTCTCTGCCCTGCCTTTGTGCTTGGAGTTTCCCTAAGCCAGGTCCAGGACCTTGCACTTGGCCTTGCAGAACTTCATGAGGTTGGCATTGGCCCACCTCTCAAGCATATCAAGGTTTCTTTGGATGGCATCCCTTCCCTTCAGCATATCAACCGAAACACACAGCTTGATGTCATTGGCAGACTTGCTGAGATTGCTCTCAATCCCACTGTCCATGTCACCAACAAGCATGTTAAACAACATTAGACTCAATACCAGCTCATGAGGAGCACCACTCATCACTGATTTCAGCTAGAACATTGAGCCATTGACCACAACTCTTGGACTGTGACCATTCAGCTAATTCCTTATCTACTGAGTGGTCCATTTGTCAGATCCTTGCCTTTCTAGTTGCAGGTCTCTGGAACTTCCTTTTCCTCTTTTTAAAATAAGGGCTATGTTTCCTCTTTTCCAGTTAGTGGAAACTTCATTGGACTACTATGACTTCTCAGATATGGTGGATAGAAGACAACCACTTCATCTGCCTCTTCCCACAAGTAGTAGCATTAGAAGCATTAGTAGTATGATTGGAAATAGTTCTCTCAAGAAGTATTAGAGTTGCCATTCGCTAGGCATAATTCTCTCAGAAGTTTGTGATCCCTGTTGAAAATTATAAACTAGTGAATACTCAACCCTTTCTCTCTATAGTTAGAAGTGCATTATTTATAAAAGCATCTTAGTAGGGGAGAAATGCTAGAATTTTCTACTGAAGTGCTTTTATAGTAAATATGCCTTGAGCTGTTACAGATGAAAGGTGTTTGCTAAATTACTTTATGTTACAAATATCTGAAATTGAGTGGGTGATTGATTTAATTGCAGTTGTCAGACTGGTTTTAAAAGCATATCTTTTTTCTTTTTGTTCTGTTTTTCAGATCTGCAGAACAGTTGGAATCTGAACATAAAGAAATGAAAGTGTCTGAATATACTAATCACAAAATGTAGCTTCTGGTTAAGCCAAGACATAATGTCAAGATGAAGTGCTGCACAATTTTCAAACACTCAGTCTGGCCAATGCATTCCATTTCTGAATAGCAGTACCTCTGTTGTTCTGGTCCCTGCTTTTCCTGAATAGAATCAACCAATAATGGTGGTAGTGTGTTGCTTTCATATATACTTAAGTCTAACACAAATAGGAAAATTAAGGAATGGCTTAGTGCTGTAACTTTGAGCTGGGCATCCTGTCCTGAGTTGCCAAATTCTATCAGCAACAGGGTCCATCAAACCTACTGCCTCCTGTTACATTGAAGCTTGCTGTTCTAGAAGAAAAGCATTTAGAGCAGCACTTGGAATGTGATTTGCTTAAACATGATTTTGTGTTGAAGTACACAAATCAATGCTGCTAGGTCATTGTGTGCTAATGGTTTTAGACCTGCGGCATTCAGGATTAGCTTCACACGAATTGCATTAGTTAGGTGATAGTAGTGCTGACAGTGCCATTCTGCTAAGCATTTATATAAAAGTCATGCAGCTACAGAGAAATTTCTTCAAGCAAAATATGTCAGATACAGCAATTTCTGCACAGATATCTAGAATATAGCTAGTCACTTGTTTCGGTGTTTGAACTTCTCAAAGTCTTCTGCTGAACAGTTCTATACTGTGTACAGTAATAACAAGTTAAATGGCTTAGAGGAAACTTTAGACAATTTACCATTACAAGTCCCGTTCTGCTCCTTTTTCAGGGAATGTTGTAGTGTTTCAAAGGAAGTGGAGCTGCTGTAATGGGAGAAACTGTGAAAAAGCTTACACCAGCAGCGCAGAATACCCTTCAGCTTGAGTCTCAGGCTTCTAGGATGTTAGAGTAGGTGAAGTGAATCTCTAGATGAAGTGTTGGGGATAAATGATCTTCCACAAACTACTCAGTCATGATGGCTACAAAAAAAAAAAAAAAAAAAAAAAATGAAAAAATAAAGAATTAAGTTAAGTTTTTTTTTGTGTGAATTCATGATAAATTAAGACTGTGCATGTTGTCAGCAACTGCAGTTCTGGTCATGAGTGACAATTCATTAATTGAGCAGTTAGGTGGTTTTTATCACCCATGCCCTAAATGTCTTTCCTGACACCTTTGAAAATACTGGCCTTGCATCACAAATCCCCTAAAACCCGTTTTGAAACACTTATTGATATCAAAGCTCCCCACTGATTTTAATGGGATTTGGATCAGCCCCATGAATAATAGGGGAAAGCTGTTATTTCTTTCATATAGGTTATCACTGGGAAGCAAAAAAATTCCCTTCATGCACAGTGTGCTTGTACTGCTTGGTCTTTAGCCCTCCTTTAGATGATATTTTATTGTCTGACATCAAAGCAGAGTTCAAAAGAGAAACAAAACAAAATGGAAAAGCTCATAGGAAAACATTTATTGAAGCACAAAGTAATCTCAGATTCACTTTTATTTCATCACACAGACTTCCATGTGAAGAATGTGTGTATTGGCAAAGTCCTGAGCTGTCAGGTCTTTCCAAATTTCACATAAAATGCCAAAGATGCGTCAAGAAGCATCAGACACCTCCACAGCTTTAGGTGCGATTAAATAGAGCTGTTTAAAATGTGTAGGGCTCAGAACAGGCCATTGGTAGTTCTCCCAAAAGGGAAAACAGTTTATCTTGATTCTCAGGGGTCTGCGTCAGAGCTTATTGAAGAGCTCTTCCTGCATTCAGAGAGATCTGGGTTAAGCCTGCGTGAAACAGTTTAAACTATGCAAGAACAGCTACAACAGATTCAGCACAAGTGTTTGAAACGACCTTATGGATGTGCCCTGCTGTCACTCCTTAAGTACAGTTATAACACAACAGACATGGAAATTTCCCTTTAATATTAGATTGAAGATAGAGATACCAAACCAGCTATGGTGATGTACTATAATAATTTCTGAGCCTGTCATTTGAAAGACATGAAATATTATGTTAATTGGTAAGAAAAAGATGGTAAGAAAATGCAGATACAGAAATTAATGGTATCCCAGGAGAAATTCCGATAAAAGGAAGAGAGAAAAAAAACCATATTTCATTCAAATGCATGAGACAAGAATTCAGTCAGCACTTCATTTTCAGTATTCTTTGTTTATGTTTAAAAGCTTTTCTATTTAACATATATTTAAAACAGGGCTTTCTGTACCATACTTCATAATACTGCAGCTTTATCAGTGTCACGAAGTGCTATAATGGTTTTCTCATGTTAGTGGCTATTACTGTTTCCTACCTGGACATTTTCTGAGGAAAATCCCTAGTTAAGCTTACTTTATTTTGCACTAAGACATTTCAGTAAGTAATTTCTCTACAGTTCTAAAAGACTATTTGTTAATAATGGAACAAACATATGGTAGGGTGGAGAAGCTAAAGATCATTGAGGTCTCCTGGTGACAATGATGCTGGCTTCCCTCCTCCCCTCTCTGCCTCCACAGGTGGCTCTCTAATTCTTGACAGCAACCTCAAAAGCCAAATTGTTCTGTGTAATGTGCCTATTGACACAGATTTAGGAGCTAGCAACTGACTCACAAGCTGTTTGCCTGGGGGCAAACAGCTTTGCCTTCAAAGGTACCTATGTGAGTATATATGCAAAACAATCCTGCAAATAGTTGGAAGAGGAAATTAAATCCTTCTGGAAATACTCACTTGTGTCTTTGGCCAAACACCTGAGCTGTTCCCTTGTGCAGTGCAGTTGCCACACTGCTGGAGAATGGTAATGCTGCGCTCAGAGCTGGAGCCTGTTGACACTTGTACACGTGCCAGCTTCCATTGACATGCATTAACATCTCTCCCTGGAGGAACAGGCAGGAGAGCTCAGCACACATCAACAGAGGATTCTTAGGATAAAACTAATGATGGATGGTCCTGAGCCTGATACCATTGCTGAGACCAGAGGAAGCTTATGGCCTGTAGGAAGACAGACTTTCATGCGCTGGGAGGACTTCGGTCTTCATTAACTCAGCATTTTATTTTCTTACTGGCACTTGCTTTATTAACTTAAAAATGTACAAGTGTTTGATGATATGTTATTCATAAACGATTAGTTAAGACCTCCACCTTAACCTTCTCAAAGCATACAAATCTGAGCTCAGCAGAGCAGATGTACATGTTGACTTTCTGAGGCAAACAGCAATCACATCTTTCTTTAGCCCTCTGAGCCTTTCTAAACACTCATTTCCCTCAGTAGAAATAAGTCTATCCATCTTTGCAACCTGGACCCTTGTAAACAGTGCTGAGCTACCTAACCCAGAGAGAGCATGTGCTTTCTCACTGCTTTGACCTCATGAGTTTTTTTTGATTTTCACATCATCCTTAACAAGGAGATCAGTAAAGTCGTGTAAGTAAAAAGATATGTTAGATTTATCTAGATAAACAGGACCAAGGCAAAGGCAAGTGACCTGGCCTGGGAAAATATAACTTTATAAGTTGTTAAGAAGGGCCTCAGCACAGTCTTTGCCTTCATTCTACCTTCTCAAACAATGTTTGTGTGTGATTTATGGGAAAGTGTAAGACAGACACTGTTCCCAGCAGTTTCTCTTTTGAAGAGCAAGGTTATTTCTTTATGTCAGCTAGAGCCACATTACATTCAATTAGTGAATGTCTCACATTATTTACTAGCACTGATGTAGCCACACGTACATTATGTCTTTGACAGTTTTCTCACATGATTCCTTGTCAGCGTTCTCAATTATTCAAATCTATTGTATATAAGTCCAAGAAGTATGCTAAAATGGTTAAACAAAACAAAACAAAACAAAAAAAAGACCCCCCCCCAAAAAAAAAAAAAACTGACCAGAAAAATATTTATTAAAATAGCTTTTTAGATGCCAGTTTTTTTTTTCCTCTTCTCTTTTAATAATCAGTCTGCTTCATCTCTAGCTTCATCATTACCAGGGGCAATTGCTATATCAGACTGCATATTTCCATTTTATTTCCTCCCCAATAGAAACATTAATTTATTCGATACTTCATTTGTATGTTAAAAAAAATCTAGCAAAGCAAGCAACAAATGCTTTGACCTAAAAATAAAAATAACCAATTCAAGAAATTCTGCTTGCTTGTCTTGTTACTTGCATAGATTAGAAAGCCGAGACAAAGTTCATAGGCTTTTTCTACATTTGTCTTTATTTTGAAGATGTGACAATTAGAATATAATGAATAATTATTTTTGAGTCCTGAAAAAATATTGCAATACCCGCTCATATTACTGTTCTGATATTCCTGGCTATTAGTTTAAATACTAGCACTTATTATTAACAGCAATAGCATTTATACTCCTGGTGTAGTGACCTGATTTTATAACACAGTCCTGCAAGCTTAAATTATTAAACATGTCACAGCCAAAACTTAACTCCTCCAAACCTTTCAACAGAATATTGGTCTAATGTGCAGTGCAGTTATCTGATTTGCCAGCAGTGGACACTGTTACTCTAGTTATCCACAGATATATTGACTGAAGAATAACTTGCAACATATACACTTGTACATTTTTCTCTTATTACTTGCACTGCTGTGAGAACTTGGGGTTATTTGCATCAGACAAAAGCTGAGTAAAATTGAATGGTAGAAATATTTTTCAACATCTGTGTGATCGCAGATAGTCCCTTTCTTTAAAAATAACCTGTTACTTTATAATAGCTTTATGAAAAAATAAACACAGACTTATTCACTCGGGACTGCTTTTTTTTTTTATAATAATCACTTCAAGTCATAAAAGAGGTGTTCAGATGCAAAAAATTATTTTTTTTGTTCCTCTTTTTCACAGAATGATGGCTATGGCAATAAACTGTGCATCTTTTGCAGTGCTTCTATAAAAACTACAAATAATGAAATCAGCAAGGTAAAAAATATGTTCATTTATATGTTAAGAAAAAAAAAAAAACTATTCACTTCAGTAAAAAATAAATCTATTTACTTCAGTATCCTGTATGCTTTGTTGAATAATATAATTGTTCATCATTTTCAAAGGACATTTTTGTACTCACTAATACTTTCACAGGCACTTTGAAGTTAAGCTGAAGTGTAAATTTTTGGTTAGGAAGAAAAAATAGATAGCTATAAGACCAACACAGAGAGCTACAAAAGGATTATCTAGGAAGAGAGTTTCCATTAATCTTAGAAACAGAAACAAAATATAAGCATTTAAGAAAAGCCATGCACAGGTTTAATAACTGATAATAAATATTAACAAAAAAACATAGACAAAGCTACAAGAGTTACAGCAATCACCTTCTAATCTCGTTAAGCTCCCCATTAAATTCCCATCAGTCTAATACTATTATATAAATGCAGTTTTGATGTAAGAATTCATAGTATCTTAACTGCATAATGCTCATTGTCTGGCTAATACAGCTGAAAACTTACAAAAATGGGACCTAATGTACTGTTGTCAGTACATCAACACAGGACACCCAAGAGGTCTATCAGAACTATGCTTTTTGTCATGAAGTTAGTTGCAGGTTATATTTTTATATATATATATATATATTCTCTTTTTACTGTTCACCTAAATTAGTAAATTGATACTACATATGGTTCAGTCTGGCCATGCAGAGCTGGCAAAGTTGCAGGTGAAGCAAGGAGAGGGTCATGCCTCCATCAGCGGTAGGATAGTCACAGATTAACCTAAGACTATTGTGAAATTGCTCCCCAAGAGGAAACTGAGAAAAGTTGGTATAAGGTCTAGCTTCTAGCTGCCTGTATTTCAGCATTTGAAAGCCTTGAGCATCCACTGAGTCAACAACTCCTGTTCACAGCCTCTTATTATCTGGATAAAAGTGACTTAGAAGCCATCAGTGAGTGCCTGAATCCAGTCATAGCAGTGCAGTTGGACTAAACTGAGAGACTGCTGAAACCACGCTCCAGTCACATAAGCTCTTAGACCTGCTCAGCCTCGAACACAGGTAGGCAGAACAGTCCCTTAGCAAATATTGTTTATACCAAGCCACCCACCTTGAAACTGAACTTGCTACTGGTGTACAGCCTTGCTATTCAGATTCAATTCTTTGGGACTCATTAGTTACCAGAAGTCTCCAAGTATCCCTTGTATTGCCCTTCAGTGTTCAGGTAAGTCTCTTGTCCAAAAAAAAAAAAAAAAAAAAAAACAACCAAAAAAAAAAAAATTAAAAAAAAATACAAATTTTTCACTAACTCTCAAAGATATTTGACTTATTTTCAGACTTTAGTGTAAGCACTACAGAGATTTGCTTTAGCTACAGATGTAAGGAGGAAGAGCTAAATTAATACCAGGAAACAGCTTGATGAGTGGAAGCTTTCTTTGATGCAATCCAAACTGTGCTCTGTAAATAATGAGTGGTTCTGGTTATGCTAGGCTGATAAGGAAGAACAGAAGTCATTAGAAATGGAACATACTGGCAGCCAAACTGCTGTGAACCATAGCTCTTTGATTAATATTCTTTCTCTAGAGATGAAGCAATTGTTTCTAGGTGTTAAAGACTCAAGTATAAGCAACCTACATATCATCATTTATTGGGGGAAAAAAATTGATTATCATTGCAGTTTTATTCATGAGGAATGAGGTACTATACCATGTTGTAGTAACACACATAAGTTTTTAATGGCTTTGTTTATAGTTGTGTTGTGCAAAAATGCCTTGATACTACTCATGTTTTTAAATTGACTGCCACAACCTTGGATACAGGTAGGTCAACTTCCCCTAGAAATCAATTTTTATTATTTTAAATCTCCTAATTAAAAAAAAAAAAATCAAAACCCCAAACAACAAACCAACAAACAGCTGTCTCTCAGTATGTTGTACAAGTACAATAGATTGTCAGTATTGTTTCCTTTGAAAATCATCAGCATCTTGTAGATCAGGTTTCTCATTATTTCAAGATTTGCCCCACACCTGAAGGAATTTGCCTGCTTAACATCAATGAAGGGAAAACAAAGTTGAAGGAAAACACTATGATCTGAAATTAAGATATTTTATAATTTTCATCATCTGTTACCATAATCTACAAATCCCTTTGAGGTTTTATGCAAGTTTTTGCAAACATGTAAAAAATAGAACTTTAGAAATATCAAGCGATGAAACTTCTATTTATTAAAAATATGGATTTTTCTAAATTAAAAGCATGCAAATGATCAATTAATTTATGAAAACCTTTCTCTTTTTTTAGTGTACAATAGTTTAGGTTGAAAGGCCCCTCTGGAAGTCCCCTTACAAAAGATTTTTTGAATCAAAAATCTGTGCACGCAGACTTGTATCTGAACAGCAAATAGCTATTTTTAAATCTGCTTTTTTTTTCCCCCCAAGGCAGAAGAACACTTCTGGTTTACAACAAGATCTTTTAATTGAAAATTTGCTAAAGGATTAAACATATTTTATTTTATAAGCTTTCAGAGCATCATTTATTTCTGAAGATATTTGGTATCAGAAAACAGCATATTTAAACTCTGTGCTGCTGTCAGATTAAACCTTGATTGTCCCTTACATGCTTCACATGACATTTTCTGAAGCACACTATTTTCTGAAGCACAGGCAACCCTGTAACGTTCTTCCATTGCCTAAAGGGGCCTACAAGGAATGTGGAGAGGGACTTTTAACAA
Organism: Forpus xanthops; assembly: GCA_032466535.1. Classification (NCBI taxonomy): domain Eukaryota; kingdom Metazoa; phylum Chordata; class Aves; order Psittaciformes; family Psittacidae; genus Forpus; species Forpus xanthops. Next base: position 27,535 of record JASSUY010025098.1, read on the forward strand.
GGCCATGCAGTGGTCAGAGAAGGGGGAATGGTTTTAAGCTGAAAGAGGGGAAATTTAGATTACACTTTAGAAAGAAGTTCTTTACTATGAGGGTAGTAAGACACTGGAACAGATTGCTCAAAGAAGTGGTAAATGCTCCATCCCTGCAGTGTTCAAGGCCAGGCTGGTTGGAGACTTGGGCAACACAATCTAGGGTGAGGCACCCCTGCCCATGGCAGGGGGATTGGGAGTAGATGATCTTAAAGTCCCTTCCAATCCAAACCATTCTGTAATCCCATCATTTTAAGATTGTTTCCAACCCAAGCCATTCTATGATTCTGTGATTCTATAATAATATAATTTCTAAGGAAAGATACAGAGATTGTGCCTTTTTTTCATCTGCTCCAAGTGAAAACTCAGACCTTTTGTTCTCACACAAAACCTAGTGATGATCAATGGATTTGATGGGCATATCCCATTCATGACAAAGTTGCCTTAACACAAATTGTGTCAGTTTCAGTTAACAGGGACCTTCACAGTGTTATTCAAAACCCTGTATGTAGCGGCATTTGTCCAACATGGATTTTGAGTGTGGCAGTCCCCTCTTTTTTTCTACTGGCTTTAAAGGCAGTTGTTAGGTTTAGATTCAAAAGCCTAATTCTGCCTGTCTGAAATGCACCTCTAATGCTTAAAACAGTCTAAAGTATCTAAGTTCCTACAGGGTTTCATACCAACAAAAAAAGTTTAAGATAAGCTTTTTTAAAAAGGAAAATTTCAAAGGTATTTGAAAGCTATTAATTTTCACTACTTAATAAAGCATTGTTTGATCTATGATTTCCGTATTGCAGTATCAGCTGAAATATCCTGGATTTTCTCTTTTTTCATGTTTATAATGCTCACTCTTATCAGAAATCTTTAGGCTATTTAAATTTTCTCAGAAGAGCTAACAAGACTGCTAATTAAAAGATTATGTGAAATAGTTCTAGTGTGAGGCATTGAAACATTCTAAATCGTCAAGGATTACCAACTTTCACATATTCAGTTATAACTGCTGAAACTTTAATGTTTGTACTTTACTGTAGCTCTGATCATTTCTCCTGGTTATTGAGTGATGCCAGAACACATCCCAAGGCAGAATTCCTTTCCTCACTATGCCTAATGAATATTCTGACGTATCATCAAAACCTAGTCTGCATGTATTTTGTTACATACAGGGACTCCTATTGTGGCTTCATCACTGAAATGAAAGAATAAGAGTTGTATTATCTAGCTAACAGAAATTAATAGTCATGTTGGCATCTCTTCTCACTATATTAGTAGCTGGCTGTCTCTTCCACTATTTCTCTGCATTAAAGTGGTGAGATGGGGAGTTTGGGTGGGAGTGGGGAAAGGAAGTGAGTGTGTTACATGAAAATTTGTCATGAAGCCTTCATTCCTTGCAAGACATTTTCTGAGATCAGCATCTTTCAAATCTAAAAGCATGTTTCCATTCTAAAACATATTGTATTAGAATATCATGTAATTTGTTGGCCTTTGCAATGTGCTTAATGCTAATTTTGTTCACTGAACTAAGACTACAAAACAAACCTACTTGGTGCCATAAAAGTAAACATTATACCTATTTGTTGACACAGAAGAAACAAATACATTCCTTCTAACCCTCAGAATGTTTTAATATTCCCTTGGGAGAATAAATTTTAATTTCATTTTAATTTAAAGACAAGCTAAATCTACTGCCCTGTTCTGGGTAGCTCTGTTCCATATGAACACAAAAGTGTAAGCAAAAACTCCTCTCTATTTTTCTCTCTATTTTTACAAGATCTCCTTGTGGATACTCAGCTTTCAAATTGGTATTAATGACAATAAACTGGCTTCTTCTAAACATATGCATTATTTTCTTTTCTGGATCTCTGTCTCCTGTGTGCAAGAGAGATCCCGCAGAAGCGGTTTAACTCTGCTTAAGGGCAGGTTAAAACCAGAATCAGAGATGTCACAAGGCAGGGTGAAGCCGATTTGCCTCTGAGTGCTCATGCTGTGCCAAACTGTAGTCAGTATGCTACCATTTTTGTGTTGAAGCATCGAATTGTTTAGGTTGGAAAAGATAGTTAAGTTCATTGAATTGGAGGAAACAGAAGAAGTAATATTGGTTGATTTAGCCTGGTCATCTTGTCTTTATGTTTAAAAGTTTATAAAAGTCATAATTTTCCACAGATATGTTAGAAAGTTATTACAATCAAAAGTGAAGAAAGCAATTAAAATTCAAAAGCTACATGTATTTTAGCTAAATAATTCCTTGTGGAATCAATTATATTTAAATCTTGCTAGAGTCATTTTCAGTAGAACATCTAGAGATGCTAAATTCATTATAAAAAGATCTTCAGGATTAAGAGACAATGCTAATAATTTTTATTTTATTTTATTTTTACTATCCTGAGCAGTATGAATGATATACAACCTTTCAGGATTATTATGCACTTGTTTGATTAGGTAATAGTTTATTAATAACCTGAGCTATTACTCTTTGTGAATCACATGATGGCAGACACACTTCCGGTACTTAACAGTGGCAGAAATCATCTTCCTCCAACTTCCTGCTCTCCCTTACTTCCACTTTACCCACAATCCTTGCTTCCCCCTTCAATGTTCTAAATGCTGTAAGTTACTCACCCATCTTTTAAGGGACTTTACAGTAAACAGTCACTGGGCATGGTAAAGAAGTGCCCTAGCAATAGGAACTGAAAGAAAGGAAACTTCTCTTTCATAGGAAAATGTTTGTTACAAAGCTACTGACCTCTCTCAGTATTTGCTGCACAGGGCTGCAGCCTGAACAGAAAGAGCTATGTCCATTCTCATTGCCTGGTTTGTAAAACAGAATTCCTAAACCCCTTCTGTCTGCAAAGGATGTGTAGCTAAGATCTCTCATTATATCTATGGTCCCAAGCAAGTCAGTGTGTAACTGTAGAGTCTATATTGAAAAGTATGAATCATTTTGTACTGTGTTAGATGTGCATTGTGGCAGGAAAAGTTAACTGAGCTCTAAAGCAAAAAAGGGAATTCTGGGCCCAACCTCAAGAGACGGCTTTGGTTGTAAATACCAGGTGGACAAATACCAACAATCCCAGAGCAGTTTATGCTATCATAGAATCATAGAACAGTTAGGGTTGGAAAGGAACTTAAGATCATCTAGTGTATAATTGCAGAAAAGAATCAAAAGTCCCTTTTGCTAGTAAGGGCAAGGAACTACAGATGAAAAGATTTTTATTCACAAAATGAATGCTTTTGCTTGGCAAGAAACTGCCTTTGCAGCCTCATGACAGTAAATTTTCACATTTAGAAGTCACATGTGAAAAACACGGGTATTTTCATACTTGTGAAAAAATAAACAAGCTTTAAGAGAAAAAAATAAAAGACCTAATGTTCACAGGGGACAAATTTGGAACACTTTAGAGGTGGAGTTGACACTACTTTAAAATTCATTTTAAGGTATAAAAAATAAAGGCATCACATTTTAGAGGTCATTTCTGAAAATCTCAACTCTCCATGATGCCTATTAAAACTTAGCAATACCAGACACACTTCTGTATATACTAAAATAACTATCAACGGGATTTTTGGCCACAAAACAAACTGACTTTCAGCATTATTCTCCTGTTGTTACTGAAAGACACTGTTTCTTAAGTTCATATAAAATTTTATCTGAATCCAGAATATAATATGTTGGCATCCTAGTTAACAAAAAAACAAGCAAATTTTTTTTTCTGACAAAGCCTTGAAATGGAAGGTGTAAATTCAAGTAATACTGTCAGCTGCCTGTGTTACAAGCCATCTTAATGAGGAAAGTTCACAGCAGGTTGCTTAGCCATTAACAAAAACAACAGCTACAAATTAAAAGGTTGACAGGCAATTTGGAAACATCTAGCCATTCCCCACTTCTTACACATAATGCTGCAGTAGAACCAAAATTAATTGCTATGTTGATGTCAGTATGATGCACAAAAGAAATGTAAATTAATAGTCAATGAATGCTCCCTCCAAGACATTCATTATGTGCAGACAGGTTCTCCCATCTTGTGTACCTTTTCCTCAACTTTGAAAGTCTGGAAGGGACAATAATTATAGTCCAGTAACAAATAGACTGGTATAGGAATCTGTCAACAGATGGAAGTCATTAGAGGCACAGCAACATAAGTAGCTAGTCACAGAAGACGTCTCCACTTTCTGTGGAGATAAAAGGTCTTAGCAAAGAGCACATGTTTTGCACTTGCTCTGTGCCTATTTAGATAGATATTCAGGTCCTGACCAAGATGCAATTTCATCTGATGCTGATCTAACCACAGATCTCCAGCTCCCTCAATTGGCCATTGCTTCCCTTTTCCAATGACTAGCAGTTTAAGGGGGAGTCAGAGCAGCTCACTAATCCAACAGAAAAAATAGCAATAGTTTTAGCAGATTAATCTGATGGGTCGTCTTGCTGATCCTGCTTCACCTGTAGCCACAGTGATGGAAGACAGAGAAGAGGAATCTGAGGTAACAAAGAACAGAAGACCTTCCAGATGAATGGCTTTATAAAAGCTTGATATATTTTATTAAAATATCTAGTTCTCTGTAAGAGAGGGTCGCCTTGAATACTTGAACTCTGAAGTCTGCAGATTAGTCTGGGAACTGCTAGTATAGAAGGTGTTATTGGTACTGGGAGTCTATGACTAATATTCTGTCACAAGAACTTGATGAACATTTTAAAGAAGTTATATTTTTTATATCAATTCCTTAAGAAAGGCTCCCAAGACTTCATAAAGAGATAGTATTACATAGCACATAATGAGGCTATTTCAAAGGCAATGCCGTGGACATAACTTAAAGACTTCTATATTAAGAGAAAGAAGATGCTATGGACTCAATGCCCATTGTAATAGGTTCTGTTGCTCAACATTGTGTGCATTTCTAGATCAGCTACTATGTTCCTTTCAGAAAGTAAAGCTGAAAAAGAAAAGTTAAAGCAAATTATATTTATTCACATAGTATCTGCTCTCACCTTTCTGAGAAGAAAATAAACTCATCTAACTCAAGTCTCAGTTCTGGTTTCTGAAGTACAAGGCTTATAACGGTATGACCCATGCTCTGGAATTCATTGATACTTGGCATAAGAACTATCATCATTCCATAGGACAAGTCCTATGAAGATCTGTGGTACTGTGGTCCTATTTTTGCTCTCTTGCATAGCAAGTGACTGCTTTAGTAAAATAGCAATGCATTCAGACCTTTTATAGTTTTCCTCTCTAATGCTTCTTTTCAGGTTATTTTGTGACTGCCAGCAGCAGGTACCTGTGAAGACAGTCCCAGTAATGGGAAAAAACAGAGCAGTGAATTAAAGACATGAAGAACTACAGAGGCCAGTGACCTATAATTCTGATTAATATGTAAGTCCTTTCCCGTCATCAAGTAATACCAATATTTAGAAGAAGCCACAATGTACCCAAGACCTAATTAGCCATGGAAACTGAAGCAATAATCAGATCAAATTATCCTTTCACTTTTTCTTCAAAGAAGATGTTACTGGACAAGTAAATAAGCATAACAGATCTAGTGAATCCATCTAAGCAACCTATGGAAGAGAACTTTGATTATAAACTGGAAAGAATGCTTACACATGAGCATTGTTGTGAGTTACTCACTAACCTGTTTTCCCAATTATTTGAACTATACAGATACAATTATCATGTTGCATGAGGCACATATAAACTGCATATTTGTATTTGTTATGATGTTGAAAACCTGTTTAGTGCCAGCCCACTTCAGAACAAGTATTTCTTTTTATTACAGCAATAGCACTGATGAAGTGACTTCTCATGGAAATCAATGGCAAATGTCAATGATTTTGATAGATCAGACCAAAAATAGTTATCAATTACAGTACTCCAAATATGTTTCAAATGCATTTAAAAATGTTTATCTCTGCTGGGACAGTGAGGGGAGAGCTGCTTGTTATTTCAGCTTGCAAATGTATTTGTGCAGCAAGAAATATAAGAAAAGCATAATTAATTTCTTTACTATTCATAGTTTCTGCTCTTTTATTATAATGGGTCAGAGCACATTAAGTAGTAAGTTTAATGAAAACATAGAAGTTTATGTCCAAAAATTATTAAAGCTGGAATACCTGTCCTAGATACTGGAGCATCTCCCATATGAAGATATGATGAGAAAGTTGGGGCTGTTCAGCCTGGAGAAGAGAAGGCTGCGTGGAGACCTCCTAGCAGCCTTCCAGTGTCTGAAGGGGGCCTATAAGGATGCTGGGGAGGGACTCTTCATGAGGGACTGTAGTGAGAGG
>JASSUY010025105.1:0-25447 GCA_032466535.1 Forpus xanthops
TCCCCCGGGACGGGGGAAGAAAGGGGGGGGGGGGGGAACAGAACTGTTTGAGGGGCCTCAAACCACGACAATAGTGATGGAGACAGATCAATATTCTGCTTCATTATTTGATTATATGCAAACAAGCATAATTCCTTTGAGGTCAAAGTAGCTGAACGTGATTCTATGTTATGCCTCCAGAGTATGGCCCATAGGAAATGCATCCATTCTAAATCATCTCAAAAGGAGATCTCAAATCTCTGACTTCTCTAGCTGCTTAATAGGTCCACTTGAGAATTTGCAGTTCTGTCTAGTTTTCTCCAATAGCCTAAGCATCTCACTCTCCACCTCCTGTCTCTCAACATTTCCTCCTCCTTTCTTTCCCTGTGTGAGATCAGCATCCAGTAGCATTTAGAAGACATGGCTTGGTGAGAATCAACAAATATTTGTAAACTATCAGATAGTGGTCTCCAGTATATTCAACCTGCTAGGCCCGTATCTCAAGTCCTGTTCTACCTGCCCTCCATGCAAACATGAGGTCGGTATCCTGCAGTATGAGGGTGGAAGAAAGAGGTGGAAACTTTCTGTGGATAACCCCTATGATGACTGCAATCCAGTAGTTATCTCTCCCTCCTTCCAGAGCATTCTAAGGAGCAAGATCCTTCTTTTCTTTATCTCAAAAACTACTTGCAGATCCAGACCTTTCCCTTCCAAAATTATTTCTCTCAACACAGTCCCAAGTGACATCCTGCAAGAAGTTAATGGCCAGAAGGAGCTGAGGACCTCAAAGCAGGACGAACTGCTGCAAAACATTGCCTGGCAGGATCCTTAGGAGGCAGAATGGAGCAATGTGTCTGCTGGATGTCCTGCTTGGAAGGGGGCGGAAACAGGATTGTACTGGGAATTGGATGAGATGGAGGGTAGTTCAGGGAAGATCTGATCCAGTACATTTGACATTCCTCTTATTATCCTTTACACTTCTCTGGGTCCACCAGCACTGAAATAAAGAACCGCTTGGATGCACAGATAGGAATTCCTATTTGATTTTAAATTACAGTCACCATATGTGTTTACAAGCCAGGTTTTTTGCCAGCCCCACTAGAGCCCCCTTTAATTACCAGTCTGATAGAAGCATTGCTGGAACATGCATGGGCCCTGGCACACCCAGGGTATGCCAACACACCTGACTCTGAGACTGCTTCTGAAACACCATATCCTGATGTAACTTGGGTTTAACCTTACTCTCCTGCCCTGGTTTCCATGGATTTCATCACATGCACTAGGGGGATCTAAGAAGGGATCCAAGGCACAATATTTTTAAGGTAACTTTCTGGAGAGCTAGGGACCATTACTGAACCATGGAAAATATCTTCTCCATGCTCTAGGATTGCCCCTCTCAATGCCTTCTGGCTCTTAAACATCACTGCCCCTTTGACAGTAAGAGCCTTACAAATTGGGTTGCATTTCAGGTTGTCCACGGTGGACTGGACACATAATTTATGTGCTGGGTTTTTACAGACCTTTGTAAAGCACATGAATCTTAACAGTTTTGTGGTTTTAAAGGTATAGTAAAAAGGTGCTTTTCAAAGAAATTATAAGAATTGTATGCTGATACTTGATTGACTTTCCTGTCAAAGCTGAACAATGAGCGAGCTTTCTCAATAGAAAGCTGTAAGACATAGAATATGTATTTGTTCACACACATATATTTACATTTGTACAGACACAAATGGGATGGCAAAGTGATGCCCCAGCCCTCTGCATTCCCTTTTTCATACTGGAGGAAAAAAAAGAAAACACAACTTTCTTTCCCTTGAAAATTTCCATTAAAATTATTTTTCAACTACAAAAAGTATTTGTTCTTTCTGGACATTAGTTCTTTCCTCTTTCCCATGCAGGTTGGAAAGAATACTGAAGATTGTCATATTCAGTACAGGTTTCCTTGTAAGTATGATTTTTCTTTGAAGAAGGAAAGTTTGAAGGCTCAATGACTGGGGACCATTGTTTAATTTTACACCCTGGATTAGTATGACTGTAGACCATATAAAATATAGATAGCAATGAGTTAAAGTACTTACTATTTTCTCTCCAAATCTGCATGTTCCTCAAAGGAGGTTTTTTTTCATGTTGTGAACCCCATTAAGAATACACACTGTGAATGTGTAAGTGTGGTATCATTCTACCAGAATCCATTCAAAATTTTGTGAATCTGGGGGATTAAATTACTCAATTCTGACTAACACAACTGTGGAAGAAGAAATGTTACTTATTTATTGGGAAGTGCCTGTGCGCTGTTTTTTATTGTGAAAATGAGAGTTTTGGCAGTTTCCAAAGAAAAGCTGTAGCTTTGTAATTAATTTCAGATTGGTAGAAACATATTTTTACTTGACAGATTTGTTACACTCAATATTTTAGCAGACCAGTCTTTTCTGGTTTTGATTGTTTCTGATCAATACTATCTCATTATTTTATTGCAATGAGCCCTCAATTTTGATAGTTTTCAAAGTCTGACTTATCCAAACAGTCAGAATTAAGCACTGACAAAAAGAAAATACATCAAAATTGAGATCAAATCCTCAAAAATAACACTAAAAATTAAAAATTTTCACAAATAAAATTTCCAAAGAGACTTTAATAGCAGCTGAATTCTGATAAGAATATGCAAATATTTCAAAATATTCAGAATTAAATCTGAGCCAAAATCAGGAATATCTGCTCCTGAAGTGGGAGAGAAGATTTGCTGGACCCAAGGCAACAGCTGAATCAGTAATTTTTATGCCTTGTTTAACCCATAGAAGTTTCTGGCCAGTGTGGTAGCCAGAATTATTTGCCTGTAATAGCACTAATATGTATATCAAGGTGATGGGAGCTTTGGCAAGCATCAAAGAACACTTTACAGCCATGTCTGCAAGTGAGCAGAGCCAATTAGACCAGATAGCACATGCCAGGTGTTGATCCTGAGCTGGAAATGGTACCAATAGTATTGGACTGTCAAACACATCTGTTGGCTAAGCAGAATGAGGCAAAGATGTAGCAAATGACTGCAGTAACTGCATAAACTCATGGAGGAGGTGATGGTGAAAGTGGAAGTGGGGTTCTGGAGGAGTTGGTGAAAAAGACATTTTAGGATAATCATTGCTTCTCATTTCAAGAAAGAATCCATATGCAGACCTCCAGGGAAGCAATCCTGGCTAGCAACCTGAGAGAAACAAGGTTCTGTCTTGCGTTATCAAATATGGGGTTGATAGAATGACAGGGTTAAAAAAACCTTTTGCCATCAGCAGCTCCCCACTTACTGCCTACATACCTCTCTGAACTGTATTTTCTGAGGCACTTATCTTAGAAGAAATTACATTAATCATCATGCTGCTTCTGCTTGGGTCTTCATTTTCAGTTCTTTTCTTTCCTCTGACATGCTGTAGAAGTAGTGCACTTCTACAACACGCCTTCTACATGCACAACTCAAAAACCAAAGCTTTGAATAGAAAAAAGATAGTACCTAAAAAAAAAAATATCATAGAAGAAAGAGCGTAGCAGAAAATGTGGCTGGCATTAAGAAACGGTCAATGTTACTTATTCTGGACCCTCTAGATTAATTTTTATACTGGGTTGTGTTCAAGATTTTCAGCCTGCATTAAGAAACAGAAAGTGCAGCCGCGTGGATCAAGGCAAGTGAAGGATTCCTCCTGCCTGGGGCTTTCAGACCAATCTGACATTTTGCAGAAAGACACAGCTGTGCCAAGAGTAGTTATAAAACTGTAACAGTTTCATTACAGTGTTAATTTCCATGGGTTATATTTCACTTTCTTCTTGGTGAAGTGAAATTAATTGGCTTTTTTTTTTTTTTTGGGGGGGGGGGATGTGGGATTTTTTGTTGGTTTTTTTTTTTACCTGAACTTTAAGGAATTGTGCAAGTTGCTCAAAAGTCCAACTGCTTTTCTTCCAGGACTGGTGGAGCTCTTGCTGTGGATGGGAAATCTTTCTCAGCAATGCTCAATAAAGCCACGACCTATTTCTGTAATGTGCTGTGTTTTATTTATTCAGTGTCTTTTGCTGGATGATATAGCACAAGATATTGTAGGTGGTAAAATGTCAGCAAGCCTAAAAAATGACCAGGCAATTAATAGAAAACTATTCTATTAAACTGGATGAAATAGAAGCAACCTTTGGTTTAGGAATGAGCATGAGTTGAAAGGGATCAGGTACTGAGTGGGGTTACCAGGGAAATATTAAAATACATTAAACCATTTTGCACTTTCCTTGGGCAGCCTCATCTGTATGGTTTACAGTGTTGGTATTAGTTAAGAGTAATATGCTTATATTTAGTCTCTAAAAAAGTGGTACAAGGAGGTTGCAGTTGTATCCAGACCTTACTATTATGGCTTATGTTGCTCTTTATGGTACAGAAGTGATAGGACTTAGCCTGAGCAAGGAGGAAGAGCTTTTCTTGTTGCAGCTGCAGGACACAAGGTGCATCCTATGAGTGCTTCTGTTTCATTATTGAAACAGACCTTGATTTTTTTATGATCAGGATCTCTGTTCAGGGTTTTCATCTAGTTCTGGGTATGGATAAGAATAATTAATAGATTCACAAAATAACTCAGTCTAGAAGGGAGCTCTGCAGGTCTACAGTTCAACCTTCTTCTCAGAGCGGGTCTAACTTCAAAGTTAGACCAGCATGCTCAAGGATTTTCTTGTTTTCAAGTTCTGAATCTCTCCAAGGACCGAGATTTCGTGATAAGACCGGTCACTTGTCCTACTGCTTAAACATTTGAAATTTCTTTTCCACTTACTGTCATGGTTTAAGGTCCTCACGCAGTTTTGTTCACTCCCCCCTCTTTCTTCCCCAGTCCCGGGGGAATGTGGAGGAGAATTGAAAGCATGCAACTCCCAGAGATTGAGATAAGAACAGTTTAGTTACTAAGGTATAACACAAACCACTGTTACCACCAATAATAATAATGACAAGGCAAATACAAGGAAAGAATACAATTACTACCTATACCCAGTCCGATCAAACTGCACTCCCCCCCTTCTGGGTCTCTGCTCTCAGTTTTTACATCCTGGACATGATGTGCTGTGGTATGGAATACCTCTTTGGTCAGTTTGGGTCAGGTGCCCTGTCTCTGCTTCCTCCCAGCTTCCTCCCATCTTCCCCTCCTCCCTGGCAGAGCATGAGGCTCAGAAAGTCCTTGGCCAGCCTAAACATTCTAAGCCATAAGTGTAAACACTGGTGTTATCAGCGCTGCTCCCAAGCTGAAAATCAAAAACACAGCACTGCACCAGCTATTAAGAAGGAGAAAAATGACTGCTACTGCTGAACCCATGACATTATGGAAGTCAGATATTCCTCTGTAGCTTATGTCTATTGCTTCTTTCTCCTATACTGACCACTCATAGAATCTTAGAATCATAGAATAGTTGGGGTCGGAAAGTACCTTAAGATTATCTAGTTCCAGCTCCCCTGCCATGAGCGTGGACACCTCACACTAAACTATGAGAGGAACTGGGCACCCTCTCTGTTGTGGAAGAAAGCATCAAAAGCTCTTTTTAGCATTTGTTTAGGCTAAGCCCCTAACCAATACACTCCAGGCCCTTCCAGTAGTCATTTCGGTAGGCACCTTATTAAAAGACAAAACTACCCTCACACAGGGTGAACTAGCCCAAACCTTCTCACAGGCAACACTGCTTGTGATCAGTGTGCTGAAGGCACAAGGTGCAAGCAAACATGTGTGCAGAAACATACTCAGCTTGGTAAACAATTCACATGGAACAGTTTCCTTTAGGTGAGATGTAACTTTTGCAGGGAATAAAAGTTCATGCTTGGGACCAGATAATGCACGAAGTGTGAGGTCTGTGAGATGTTTGTGCCTGGATCACTGAACCGGTATATCTGCAAGTGCAAATCTTTCTTTTTCCTTTGTTAAATAGTGCAAAAAATCTCCCTTTTTTCTGCTGCAAATTGAATCCAGACAGTGAAGGATCAATAGCTTATGCAAAGAAGAGGTATTCTTCCCTGTTTGGCTATGAGGGTATGCAGTCCCAGGCTTTTGATATGTGTCCACAAGGTATAAGTGAATAATTTCTGGAAAAAAAACAACGTCGTCTTTTTATTTGCCATTTTATTTCAGGGGATTTTCCACTTATTTTGCAAAACATTTTCCTTTATTGGTGTCTTTTATCTCCTCAAAATTGGATGAAGTTCTAAAATGTCAGAATGATAGAACATCTACAAGTCTTTTAGCAAATAAATAAGAGCTTAAAAAATTATTCTTCTGTTATGGAAACTGCATTAAATTAAGACTTTATCAAAACCAAATGAAAGTTACATAGCCAGATTTGATTTTCTGAGATTTACTTCCCTTCTAGACAGGTAGAATATTTCAGCTTTCAGTGCTGAAGATCTGGAAACTTTCCTTATCACTTCAATACACTTGTTTATGCAAAGAGAAAATAGGGAAGTAATCCCTCTGTATTTTAGGCCTAGTTGCAGCATTCAATACAATTCCAGTTCCAAAAATCACATGAAGTACTGAATTACATTGAATTTATGTTTCCTTTTCTGGTTTATCTTGTCAAAAATATAAAATTTAATCTTCTGCCATAATTAAATATGAACCGTGTAGAGATTTGTGGTTCATTTATAGGTCTCAGATTTCTGAAATGTTTTGCTTCTTACTGTGAAAGAAATAATGAATTTTTAGAATTCTTATGTAAACCATGACTGATGTTTACTTATTTTAATTTGATGATCTGGAAATGACACTCTGGTGGGCTGGCTTGTGCTGGGAAGCAAAGGATCCTGATTAAATGAAGACTTGCACTGTGGATGCGCTCTGTGGATAATTCCCCAGGACAGCTCCTCTTCATATTTATCACACTGCTATTAAAAATGACCTTTCCATCAGAAAATATGTTTTTTCTAGTGCTTATAAAATGTGGAGCATTGCAGTGTTTTGAATCCAAACTAACAGACAAGTGAGGGCACGATACTGTCTCCTGCATCTGGCGTCTCATTTTTCCCAAAACATTCAAAAGTGTTGAAGAAGCTGATGATGTTGGAACCTGTTGAAAGAAAACACTTTCACTCTTTTTCCTGAAACTGGGTCGCATATAAGAATTCAGCTGCTGCTAATTATTTTTTCTGTTAGACTGCTGTCACATCTAGTTTATCACATGATGGCCCTTAGCTTTTAGTGCATACACACTTCGCTCTCCACTGTGGATCTCAGCAACTTTGTTCCCAAGGTCAGGCATCTTTATTAGCAGCTTTCAGTACATACAGTAAGCTGGCTCATCTGCTCTGATGTTATCAGATAAAACCTGATTGCAATGCCTGCCTCAGAGGTGACATGGCATAAGACGCAAGGCATCATTCAGCTATGCAAGTGATGATTTTGCTTAAGCTATTAAAAAAGTCCAATCCACAACCAAAAACTGAACTAGTGGGCTTTGCTGGAGATTATATATTGACCTGGGATACTTGCTGTAGAAACTGTGCTTTTACTGTCTGCTTAAGGCTGGAAGGGCATACAGACATGTGGCTTCACTGCTAAGACCTTAAATTCCCTTTTCATATCGCTGCTATGTGCCTCACAACAGGTCAAATCTGGCAGCATGATGAGGAAATCAGCATGAAAAAGAGTACTTCTGACCATTTATGACCATTTTCAGCTTTCACATAAGAACTATTATGATCGTACATGCCCTTCTGGGTTGTTAGAGACGTGCTACACCACCTCCTGCCCAGGCTGCAAGTCTGGGTTATGATTCTGCCTTTTTTTGAGTATGGACAATGCAATGGTAATGCTCATTTATATCATCTGCATCAGATCATTGTCAGTATGACACCTATCCATGACCCAAGGAGAGCAAAGAAAGTTCTCATTCAATTTATGGGAAGGCTGTCTGAGATTTACTTCAGTGTGTTATAACAATTTCACTGTACTTCATGGTGCAAAATGCAGATGGGGATATATTTTGCTGTAAATCTTAGAGGAGCTCAGAGAACAGCACAACATTTGATTTGTTAGTTACTGCCATGCTGGTAAAGTGCTTTTTTGTAATAGCAATTGCAGTAGAGTAATTGTAGAGCACCTGTAGTGGAGAAATTACCCTTTATTTGTTTGAATAACAAAGACTCTGGGCTATGCATTAGATCACCTATTGAGAGCTTTTTCAGCTTACATTTCTAAGCTCCTATGACTCTACTGGGATAACAGAAGCTAAGGACTAAGATTTCTCTCCTCAGAGCTTGCAATAAGTGCAAAGCAATTGTTGAATATGATCTTACAGATGGATTTACAGCTTTGGGACAATGGGTTGCTCAATTCAACAACTTTTTTGTTTCCCTTGGTGCTACTGCTTACTCTTGATAAAGGGCTCTCTTGGTGGTGCTGTTATCATCTTTCATAAGCAACAATTGGAGGAGCATTAAGTACATAATAGGAAAGGCCCGATCTTGCTTCCAGAGTGCTGTGGGTAAGCTTTATGGTTGCTTATATGGGAGCAGAATTTGGCTCCAGGGACAAGCTGCCTCTAAGCAGAGACCACCAAATATTTGTTTCATTGCTCAGACTTGCACTGTAGGGTGTCATTCAGCTTCACACAGGGCAGAGTGTGTGGGCTGTTCCTACCCATGGGTTGCCAGCCACCCATGCTGCAGAGCATTGAGCAGAGGAATCACCAAAGTACCAGTGTAGACCTAATAATATTGAAATGGTATTTCTCTTGTCATGGGCCTGTCCATATCTTCCTGTCTTCCTCAGAGATGTCACTAGTTATATGGGGTTCTGTGAGGCGCAGCCCCACACTGTGTAGTCAGGGCTCCAGCTTTGCCTGTCAACTAACTGCAGAAAGTACCAAGTTGGTTCCTTTAATTTATTAGCCCATATCTGTGCCACATGGGTCATGATCAGGTGTAAGTTTTCTGTGTTTCCACTCTAGCTGCGGGACATTGGCAGAAACATTCTTGACATATTTCCTGTGAACCTGGTTGTACCTCTATCCCAGAGTAAATATCTGGGAAGTATAGTCCAGAATTAACTATGTATAAATATCCAAAGATCAATTCCATACTTTTGCCACTGAGAATGTGGAGGCATTTCTAACTGGCTGGCACTCTCTTCTGTGTGTTGCCATGAAATAGTTCTCCCTTTCCAACTACAAAACTAACATAGGTATTGTTAAATGCCTTATGCTGGGTTCCTCACTTGATTGCTGAAGGGAAGGACTGAAAACCAGCCAAAGGTTTTCTGCATTTAAGGCTGTCAGGCTGAATCTAAATTTTAGACTGATTTTGAAACAGCACTGCTGAAAGTAAGTGCCTCCATTTCTTGAGTAGCCAGCATCTTGTAGGAGTTGCCTTTGAAGCTTTCTAGAGGAAAATCCTGTCTGACGTCCTTCAGCACTGGCTGTTTAGGGAGGTGCAATTTCTTGCTGGAGATCCTTCAGGAAGATTGGCTTGCCAGGCACCAGAAAGCAATTAAACTTGTATGCATGTATTGCAGGGTAGGACAAATTACCCTCTACATCTCTATTTTCATTAACAGCAGGATCTAAATCTTCAATCTTGACAGTACCACCTTTAGGTACTCAGATGAGGTCAGAGAAATCCACATTTCCTGAACCCCAGGCTCATCTACTGATGGAAACTTGAAGCAAACTTTTACTGACAGTCAAGTTCATAAGCACTCTGTAGTAAGAAGTAGGTTCAATACTTCTTTTTCTATCCACATTTTGAAAGGCTTATACAAAATGATGCCTGTCCCTTCTATCTCAACTACTCCTGTGCAAGTAGAAACAACTTCAGTTACTTGATGTTTTGCAATCTGAGCCTGTATCTGATTCCTTATTCAGTGCACAGAGGTTGGTCAATCACTGACCAGTTTAGTGAACTCACCTGGAATTGAAGAAGCCTCTTGCAGGCATTTTCTTCGTTTTGTCCCAGCTCATATGAAAAATTATTGCCATTAAATAAAAAGCTGAGTAAGAAGGGGATGACCACATGTCACAGATCCTTTCATGTGTAAAACACTTATTATGGTTTCCTTTGTGCATATTTTCAGCAACTTCAGGGCTGCTCAGGCAAAGTACTGGCACTGGGAGGAGCACATCTGTCATCTCTACTTAGTAAGGCTTGGGAAAGTAAAGTACCATGGATCATGAGCCCATGGACTAATAAAATAATCTGCTATGAAATGCTATTAAGGAAAAACACAAATTAAATCACTTTTGATTTCCCTGTTCTCTCTGACACACACAAAATCATTCGCATATTGTATATAAGGTGTACATATATATTGTGAGGCTTCTTGCAGTGCAATTTGGAAGTTATGCCTTTCCTCTTTATGTCAAACAATGAAACCAGCAACGTATAGCATAGATTTGTTACAACTTTGTCTTCTTTTCCAGTGAAAACTGGAAAATGCTGAAAAATCTTGTCCCTCCTTAACAATCAGCAAAATTTATTCCATACAAAAATATTTTGGAGCTGACTGTAATATATTGTTCTATGTGCACTAGAAAGAACTGATCCAATTCTTTTGCAGATCCTGTGTGGCTGCGATGCTTCAGGTTGCTCGAGCATTAAACTTGTTCCCTATATCTTCCTTTTGACTTTCACTCCCTGAAAATCTTCAGGGAACCATTACTGCTGAAATAAAAAGTGAGCTGGAACTTCATTGACGTTTACCTTTAAAAATAGCATGCGTGATGAAGTAACACAACTGCATTGTTTCTCAGCCTAATCTTTTGTCATAGTCATTAGATTCTGTACTTGAAAGAGGAGAAGGCAGGTGTGCTAACCAGATGGACAGATGGACCAAAATGTCACTGAATTGTGCAGGCATGGAAATAGAACTAAGACAAATGGTGTTTTGGATGGGAGGTGACCTAGTCAGTCAGTTGTAGGCAAATCATTAAAATCAAAAGAAACTTCTAGAAAACAAGTTTTCAGATGCAGGGAATGTTGCTGAATGTTTGTCACTGTTGTAAGAGGACAGGCAGGTCTAAAACTGGAATCTTAATAACAAGAAATGTATTGGAGGACCACCTCAGAGGAATATTATACTATTTATTTATTTCCTTCAACCATCTTGGCTTAACTAGGAGATCACTTGTAATCATTTCAGACCTTTGGGGATGCCCTGGTTTCAAATGTAACAGTTATTTTTTCCTCCTTCCTAGCAGCTGGTGCAATGCTGTGTTTTAGACTTGAGTCTGAGAGCAGTGCTGATAGCACACTGATGTTTTAGTTGTTGCTCAGTAGTGCTTACTCTGATCAAGGGCTTTTCAGTCTTTTACGCTCTGTCAGTAAGGAAGGGTACAAGAAGCTGGGAGGAAGCAGAGACAGGACACCAGGCCCAAACTAGCCAAAGGGGTATTCCATACCACAGCATGTCATGCCCAGCATAGAAACTGGAGACAGTTACCCAGGACAGATTGCTCCTTGAGTCAGGATGAGTATCTTTTGGTGGGTGGTGAGAGACTGTATTGTGTATCTCTTGTGTTTATTGTTTTCTTCACCTTTCCCCTTTTAGTTTTATAATCTCTGCCCTCATAATTCTTATTATTTCTATTATTATTATTACTATTATACTTTAGAATTTGGACAGTTCTTATCTCAAAGATCTCCCATGGGGTCTGTATTCTTTTGATTCTCCTGCCCAGAGTGGGGGAAGCAGAGGGGTGAGCAAATGGCTGCATGGTGCTGAGTTACCAGCAAAGCTTAAACCACAACAGGGGAACACCCCTTGTTTCAGAAAAGCTCTGTGAATATCAAAAATATCTGCATTCTCCTTTAAACCCTAACGTCTTTGGAGCCAATTCCTCCCCTTTTCTCTTCTTGATTGCATCATCCCATATCCATATGCTATAGTCCAGATTCTTATTCTAACCCATGATATGGATGTTTTAGAATTTGTTTTTTGTTTGTTTTTTTTTTGCCAATAACAGATAAACTGCCTAGCTCATGTCATACAGGAATTTATAATATGGCCTTTTATTACTATCGTGTGAAGGGTTTTATGGTAAGAACCTTTTCTGTTACTACTACTGTATAATGATTATAGTGATAGTCTCAAAATAACAGCTATGGTGAGATTCTCATCTTGGCTAGACAGAGGCATGAAACATGCCATTCTGGCACTCAAATTGCTGTTTCTGGGAGGCCATGGAAACCCTACAATTGGCTGTTTTGCATTATAATACTGAAATCTATTTTTTATAGGTGCAATCCTTGAAAAATCATATAAACTATAAAATTAACCTCAATTTTTTTAATGTCAAGCACAAAAAATTAATTCTTTTTCCCATAATTAAAATGAAGAAAAATGTAAACATCAAGGACTTGGTATGGGCCCAAGAAAGAATAATGAAAACGTGTTGGTTTTAGTCATTTTGCAGTGACCAGCTGCCCAGTCTGGCATAATTAAAAAGATATGCCCAGAAACAAGCATGCTAAATATCCTTAGTTTTCAATTCCAACACACGGATGCAGTGACTAAGGAAGAGAATAAGATGCACATAAAACTCATCCATGACTGGACTGTAATGAACTATGAATACAAAGGAAGCTGCCCTACAGGTTGAAATTCAGACCAAAGTTAGCAGAAAATACAAGCTAGAGCTCAGCATATATATGTAGGTTTCATCTTCATTCAATCTGATTTGTTTGCCATTAAAAAGCAATTTATATTCATACCACTACTTGTTCTACTTTTCCTTTTTTTGTTTGGAGGGTTTTCTTTTTGTTTGTTTGGTTTTTTTTTTGTTTGGTTTTTTTTGGTATCTGTTTTTTTGATGTAAATTTATTGGCCAAAGAAAATACTTTTTTATATCTGTGAAGATATTTACACTGAGAAGGTTCATAACTTGGCATATTAAAAAACATTGATTAAGGTATGTCTGGTATTTGTGTGTGCCATTAAATAAAAACAAATTTTTTTTCCTCTTTAGGAAGTGCAACAAATGATCTTTAGTAGTAACTACTATTGATATTATCTATTTATTTCTTCCCATTTAATAACCCTTAACTGTTTCAATACAACTTTCATGTTCAAAGACATTAGGGAAATAGGGCCACATAGTTATCTTGTATTCATTCACCAGCAAAGTAAGTGATGTTTTTGTGACAGTTTGTGGAGGCTGCTTATAAAAAATATCGTAAAACTCTCAGACACCAATTCATATGTGTTCTGCTTCCTGAAGGCTTCCATCCCCGCAGTGGTGCTCACTGTCAATATCAAACGTTATGTGTGTCTAATTATGGGAGATGTGACGTAGAAGGCAGAAGCAGCTGTGGTGGCACACAGAAAATGGCAATTGCTTTTTTCACGTAGAAAGTTAGTCAATTGCATTTCTAGGGAATGATTAAAAATTCTGTTTTGTAGTTGTCTGTTTCCAGTCCTGCCACAATCTTTGTGTGGATCTGCAAGCCAGCACTGACTACTACCACAACTATTCACGTGTATCTGTTACAGGCTTCCAATTACCAGTTTTACAAAATAATTGAGAAAATCATCTTCTGTGTATCTTTAAGGTAGGAAGTCGTCTGCATTGTGTTGTTTCAACCCAGACATTTCCTGACACAGCTTGTTCCTCACTTGATTGACTTATTAGGTTCAGCTAAACGTTGTCATACTGTCCGGTCTTCCTCTTCCTCCTGTAACAGGGAGTCAGGGATTAGGTGGAAGCTGAGGTTATTTCAGCAGATCATAGAGGACAAAATTTACCTTTGGGTAAAATCACCTCCTATAGCACAAACTTTTCTTCAGCCAGTTCCACTGACTGTAAAAATGGCATAGGCCCAATTTCTAAAGCAGCCAGTGTCAGTGATGTTATAATTACTATCAGGGACTCTTTGCTGAAATAACTAAGCTCTTTGGGACAAAGAAGTATTTGAATCTGGAAAAAAGACTTTCGTGCTTTAATGTAATGTAGACTAGTCCAGGTAAAAAGCCATTTGGGATCATGCTATCTTTTTGAGCAAAGATTTCCAACATAATTAACTTTATAACTAGAAAAAGAACGTGTATGTAGAGCCTCCTGGGATGAAGAGGTGAAAAATGGCACAGGGCTCCAGTAAACATTTTAGGACCCTTGTTATTTGTATATTTCTTTTTAAATTTTCCCAGACCTTGAAGCACTGATCTAGCAGACCCTAATAAATTAATTAACACTGAGACTCATATCACACTTACCTGATAGTATCGTTGTAGGTCTGGAGAGAGCAAAACAGGCAGAAGAGGTTGAAGGGTATTTTTAGGACAATAGAAAATGGCCTCAAGCTGCACCAAGGGAGGTTTAGATTGGATATTAGGAAACATTTCTTCCCAGAAAGGATTGTGGAGCATTGGAACAGGTTACACAGGGAAGTGGTGGAATAAGCATCCCTGGAGATATTTATAAGATCTATAGATGTGGTGTCTGGGGACATGTTTTAGTAGTGGACTTGGCAGTTCAGGATTAATGGTTGTATGTGATGATTTTAAGCACCATTTCCAACTTCAGTGCTTCTCAGATTCTGTGAAAAATGCTGCATGGTGGGGTGGAGGGCAGGGCTGCACATGGATCCCGTCGCCAGTGTGTCACAGTGCTATCACCTGGTAAAGCAGCAGTTGCAGCACGGGAGGTTTAGATTGGATGTTAGGACAAATTTCCTCCCAGAAAGGGTTGTGAAGCATTGGGACAGGCTTCCCAGGGAAGTGGTAGAGTCACCATCCCTGGGGGTGTTTTAAAAGACTTGTAGACTTGGTGCTTACAGACATGGCTTAATGGTGGACTTGGCAGTGCTAGGTTAATGGTTGGACTTCATGGCATTCAAGGTCTTTTCCTATCTGATTCTATGATTCTATGAAATCAAGAGTGACAGGAGAGCTTTGTTTGTGAGAGTCTGATGAGACATGCTCTTCTGTGTGTTAACAACTACCTATCACCCTGTAAGGAAAGTGATGAAAAGAGCAGTCTGTTTTGATGCAAAGCAGAGAGATAGGGAGGAATAAATGTACTTTTGTCCTGCAGCTCCTGAAGGCATTTGTAAGTTTTACAAAACTTTGTTTCAGGGTCCTAGGGTGTTCCCTCATTGCATTTATCACACCAGAGAGAGATTTATCCCTAAGAGAAACTGGGACCAGGGAAACCAGAAGAACCTGATTGGAATGTTTCTTTGGGAAAGGAGAAGGTGACCTTGCTTAGCCTGTCAAGTGTCACAGCAATGGGATCTTCTGTATCAAGGTCAGAAAATGCATTGAAACTAATCACCTTAAGAGGGCTCAGAAGGACTTAGAAGTGACCTATGAAAATAAGGTATAGGGAAGAATCCTGCTTTCTTAATTTCATTTACAAGAGGTTAATCCTCATTCCTTTATTCCTCATGCACTGTTTTCTATCCTCAATAAATCTTCCCACTTGTCTTCAACCTTGTCCTTATCTGTGGGAGGGGGGAAATTGTTCTGGAGCTGGAAGTTAGATTTGTGTTCTTGTCTTTGATCCTCAGAGCTTGTCACTCCCCGCAAGACAGTGCTATTACTACTGAATTTCTTCAAAGACAGTAGCAGTGTCCATCTGACACAGAGAAGAAACATTAAGGGCAAGTACTAAGAAACTCAAATGCAAGGAAAAATATTCCAACTCCTCAACAACAGTGGAGGAATTCGATACATGCTTGGAGAGATAAGAGGGAAGATATTTGAATTACAACATGGGGGAGAAGTTTTTTTTGCTCCTGATTTGATTGGGAAAGCATTTGCGCTTACATCTCTACTAGCAAAGTAGCCAGTTCCAGGAGCTGTTGTGGATTCTTGAGGCTAGCTGGCACAATCAGGCCGTGCCATGCCATTCAATTCCCTTCAATACTCAGTGCTTAATAGGAAAGGTCCCGGGTCTGAACTGACCCCCAGTAATCATAGAATCATAGAATCATACAATCATAGAATAGTTAGGGTTAGAAAGGACCTTAAGATCAGCTAGTTCCAACCCCCCTGCCAGGGGGCAGCGACACCTCCCACTAAACCATGCCACCCAAGGCTATGTCCAACATGGCCTTGAACACTGCCAGCGATGGAGCATTCACAACTTTCCTGAGCAACACATTCCAGTGCCTCACCACCCTTACAGGAAACAATTTCTTCCTCAGATCCAATCTAAACTTCCCCTCTTTAAGTTTGAAACCATTACCCCTCGTCCTCTCACTACAGTCCTTTATGAAGAGTCCCTCCCCAGCATCACTATATGCCCCCTTCAGATACTGGAAGGCTGCTATGAGGTCTCCACGCAGCCTTCCCTTCTCCAGGCTGAATGGCCCCAACTCTCTCAGCCTATCTTCATACAGAAGATGCTTCAGTGCCCTGATCATCCTCGTAGCCCTCCTCTGGACTTGTTCCAACAGTTTCATGTCCTTTTATGTTGAGGACACCAGAACTACACACAATATTCCAAGTGAGGTCTTGTGAGAGCAGAGTAGAGGGGCAGGATCACCTCCCTCTATCTGCTTGTCACACTCCTTTTGATACAGCCCAGGATACAGTTGGCTTTCTGGGCAGCGAGAGCACACTGCCAGCTCACCTTAATTTTTTCTCATGGACCAACACCGCCAAGTCCTTCTCCTCATGGCTGCTCTGAATCTCTTCTCAGCCCAATCTGTAGCTGTGCCTAGGATTGCTCTGACCCAGGTGTAGGACCTTGCCCTTGGCATGGTCAAACTTCATGAGGTTGTCATCAGCCCACCTCATAAGCGTGTCAAGGTCCCTTTGGGTAGCATCCCTTCCCTCCAATGTACCAACCAAAAAACAGAGCTTGGTGTTATCGGAAGACTTCCTGAGGGCACACTCAATCCCACTGTCCATGTCACTGACAAAGATGTTGAGCAAGACCGGTCCCAACACCGATCCCTGAGGGACACCACGATGGGAAACCAAACATTTGGGAGGTTGGTGGTTGGTCTGGGCCAAAACCAGCCAAGGGTTTTTTTTTTATGTTTCTAAAAGCATGAATATTAAATTCCTGCATCTGTGCCCTGGTGTTGTTAAATTTACTGGTACAGAAATAGACAGTGGTAAATGAAGAAAGAAAATCAGACTGAAGGGGGAATCTAATTTTATAACATTCCAGGTTGCAGGAGCAAAACCACAAATATCTTTTTTTACTCTCCAGCCAGAGAGAGAAGACATTTACTATCAAGTGTTCGGCATCCCAATAAGGATCTCTTTCTTCAGTAGTAACAAGAATGAAGAGAAAGTACAAAGCAAACTTCACAGTCCTCCATGGTTCACTGAACTAAGCACTGCATCCCAGACTGCTCATTTTTTTGGGACGATCTCCCCATAATTTCAAGCTGGGAACACAGAATTTGAAACACCAGGAAATCATGCAGGAGAGTCTTGGTGTCCCTTGCAGCTCTCAAGCAGTGAAAAGAGGACACAAAAAGTCTCTTCTCATATGGGTTGCATAAATTAGATATACTTTAGTGGTATCAACAAGCAGGAGAAAATAGTGTTTGTGTTTTTATTAATATTGCAGTGGTTTTTGATTGATGTCAAATGGATATTTAGGTGCCCAGATTTCTATAATTTCTATTCACACTCTTTTCTCTCCCCCCCAAAAAGAAATACAATAAGCCAAATACACCAAATAATTTAAAATGCCAATGGAGCGTACTGCTTAATAATTACTTTCTTTAGTGAGAAGACAAGAGGAGAGCAGAGGATGCTGTTTGTCTCCAATTTAGAAAGGCTTTCAACACAATCTCCCATGTTGAACTTATGGTCAAATGTAGGAGGTAAAGCATGTAAAAAATTATTTGAACCACTGGGCTTGGAGAGTGATATTCAGTGGTACAAGGTCCAAATTGCAGTTGGCTTTAGAGGCAACACTGAAAGTAAATTACTGAGGCTGCTTAATATCTTCATTAATAATCTGGATGATGGGGCAGTGCACTTTCAGCAAATTCACAGACTTTATCATGTTGATGAGGTTGTTGATATGTGGAGAGCATGGTTGCTATACCAAGGGACTTAGACAAGTCAGATAAAGGAGTTGCATAAGGTTTCACCAAGAGATATGAAGAAATATGGAATCATAGAATGGTTAGAGTTGTAAAGGATCTTAAGATCATCTAGTTCCAAACCCCTGCCATGGGCAGGGACACCTCCCACTAAACCATGCCACCCAAGACTATGTCCAACCCTGCCTTGAGCACTGCCAGCAATGGAGCATTCAAAACTTCCTTGCGCAACTCATTCCAGTGCCTCACCACCCTTACAGGAAACAATTTCTTCCTCAGATCCAATCTAAACTTTCCCTGTTTAAATTTGAACCTGTTAACTCTTGTCCTACCACTATAGTCCCTAATGAAGAGTCTCTCCCCAGCATCCTTATAAGCCACCT
The DNA here is from genome assembly GCA_032466535.1 of Forpus xanthops. Classification (NCBI taxonomy): domain Eukaryota; kingdom Metazoa; phylum Chordata; class Aves; order Psittaciformes; family Psittacidae; genus Forpus; species Forpus xanthops. Next base: position 18,364 of record JASSUY010025105.1, read on the forward strand.
TCAGATATTGGAATGTTTCATTAATTAGAAAGGTATCTAATGTCAATAACAATCACAGTTAGCCTAGCTGAATTTGTTTTCTCATTGCATTTTAGCAATTTACTTCTGCTAAATATTGAATTGATATTTAATATTGAATTCATATTTAATATTGAATACTGAATTAGCTGTACATGGGCTCATATTGATGAGATTCAGCTCACCTTATTCAGAAATTAGATTCCCTCCTTCTGGCTTTGTATTCCTGCAATTTAGATGTCTCCAACAGTCATCTTGAATCTGCTGTTGCACAATGGAAAGCATTGGATAATTTTATCTATTTTGCTTGTCTTCATTAGGTAAAAGAAAAGGACTCAAGACAGTTATCCATTGAGTTCAAAGTGAGCCTCCTCTAAGTTTAAAGCCTGGAGGGTTCTGGATACTTACTTCGTACATGTCAGCATATGGGCAAATGAACAAACACTGGCACCTGTTAGACCAAGATCCCTATATAATCATCAAGTGGAGCAGGCAAAATCAGTAGAAGATTTACTCAATATCATTCAAGATGTGACTATCTAATCTAAATAGGAGTCTACTGCTTTGAAGTACTTGTGAAAGGGGACCACCTCATTCTTCCCATTGTCTGCAGGAGACGAGCCTTTTTACGAGCACTTCCTTTCCTTCCTTCCTTCACTCATGGTAAGATATTTAAAAAGGCATAGAATCATAGAATAGTTAGGGTTGGAAAGGACCTTAAGATCAGCTAGTTCCAAACCCCCTGCCAGGGGCAGGGACACCTCCCACTAAATGATGTCACACAAGGCTCTGTCCAACCAAGCCTTGAACACCGCCCATGGTAGAGCACTCACAACTTCCGTGGGCAATACATTCTAGTGCCACACCACCCTTACAGGAAACAATTTCTTCCTCAGATCCAATCTAAAGTTTCCCATTTAAGTTCGAACACCTTACCCCTTGTCCTCTCACTACAGTCCTTTATGAAGAGTCCCTCTCCAACATCTCTATATGCTCCCTTCAGATACTGGAATGCTGCTATGTAGTCTCCACGCAGCCTTCTCCTCTCCAGGCTGAACAGCCCCAACTTTCCCATCCTATCGTCTTACAGGAGGTGCTCCAGTCCCTTGATAATCCTCATGGCCCTCCTCTGGACTTGTTCCAACAGTTCCTTGTCCTTTTTATGTTGAGGCTACCAGAACTGCACACAATACTCCGAGTGAGATCTCAATCTACATAACAGTGGAGCTGAGCCTATCTATTACACGTAAACCTAAATACATCCAGTATTGCTTAGGATGCAAATTTTTGTTGTTCAGGCCACTGCAGTCTTTTATTCCTTCTTGTCCTTGTGTAGTTAATGGTGTGTCCTCACTTGCTAAGGGAAGAAGGTTGAGACTTTGTGTGGCATATCTTTTTATGGTAGGCATTTCTCCAGCTCATCTTCTTATGCCTCCATAGGAGTACGCATCTTCTATTGCCTGCTCTAGTGGAGGGAGGACGAATGATAACCGCGTTCCCATCAGGTGTCTTAGTGTCTTCATGGTGTTCTTGAATCTGCTTTGTTCCTGAAATGTCCTATTTTCTGTAGAATTAGTAACTGCTGATGCAACATCTGCTAAAGCATGTGCTTGTGGGAAGGTGACCTTTGCAGTTCTTTTCTTAAATTCAGGTGGCAAATGCCCAAAAGCTGTAGATATGGAAGAATGTCTATAGTCACCCGTAGCTGGAGTAGGGACTGACCTCATCCTCTGAGTCTAAAAAGTTTTTCTCTATCACTTAAGAAAACAGGCCAGTATGGCAGCACTGGTAAACTAAATATTTGTTAAAATCTATATGCAGAGATACTTCAGAACTGAACAAATCCTTTCATGTGTTTAGATTGGGTTGTATGATAATTATCCCCTCTATGGCAAGTATCATTGCTTCAGAATACAGACTACAAATTCTGAACCACTCTATAACAGCAATTATTCAAAAGCAGTTACATACTTCTGTGGGAAAAAAAATCCATAATCAACAACATAAAATAAATTGATGTTTGACTTAGGAAACCACTGACTGGTCAATCATAGAAAAAGGGGAAATTTTCATTGTTTTTTTAGATTGTAGGTGAGGTAGATTTTTGAATACAACTGGCTGCAGCAAAAGGCAACATGAATCATGATGAAAATCAATAATCAGAAAAACATGTCCTATTTTCTTTTTTTTTTTTTTCTTTCAGTACAGTTGAATTATGTAAATTATCAAGACACATGCAGGTGTTCCTTCTGTTGTGCCCAAATAGGAGATGGGAACTCAGACTGCTAACCAGATGGTTGCCCATTTCTGCAGTAAAAATAAAATGATTGTCACCCTGTATCTCATGTTAGTATGCTTGTAAGAGGAAAGAGCTTTTGAGTTTCTCAGAAAGGAAACCCATTATCTACAAAGGTACACAATAAATGTTTGTGCTCAGCCTCCATCAGGTTAATACATTTCTGTACCCCAAGGTTACTCATCAATTACCAGGCAAAATAAACAGGGCTCAAAGGATTTGTTTTCTCCATACATATTTGCAAAATTGCTGTGCTTAAGGGGCGTGAACAAGAAGTTGGCAAGCTACTGCTTGCAATAGTTAAGTTTAGCATTGGATTTAATTTGATCAAAAATGTTATTGTTGAAGAAGAAGAAGACATAATGAGTGTAATACAATGGCTTGCAATATTAGGTCTGTGTTTTCTCCAGAGCCACCTGGTAGTTAAATCTAAATTGCTTTGGAGGCACATTAGTAAATGGATAAATGAGCTACAAATTTTAAACCGGAATTTTTTCAGTACTGTTTTGTCGGTAGTGAAGGGGTAAGGATGATGCTATTACTCTGTACTGCTGTTACATTGTGTTTTATGTTCCCTAAAAGATCTAACGACGGATAAGTGAAAATGAGGGTCTCAGCCACTATTAACATGGTGAGATATTTTACTGGTGTGATAAAAAGTAATTTTATTGTTTTTTACAAAGAGTAGATTCATGTCTTTAAACTCAAATTATGTCCAAAGCTATATTGATAATGACGTGATTAACTGACAATCACTGAACAGTATATTCAAGTTCAATATCACTTAATTCAAGAGATAAACCTCAATAATACAGTTGGGGTAATGCTAGGAGTGTAAATCCCCTCTGGCGCCCTCCTCTCATGATAGGTGTGAATGCTCCAGATGTACATGTGCTTGTACCACACATGATACGGTGAAATGCCCTGCAAGGTTACACAGAGCTCCCGGGGTCCCTGGTTCCCCCTTTCTGGACAAGTTCTGTCTCCTCGTGGTCTGACAGGAGTGGATATTCATCCCAGACTGAGCAGGGTGGTGATGACATGAGGTGATTACTGGCAGTAAAAAACCAGGTTCAAACTGCTCTTCTTCCCAATGCCTCTCTTCGCCTGTTGCACACTTCCAGGCTCCTCTTACTTTTCTTTTCAAACTGACTCCATCTGTGTTGCCAGAGTATCTTTGCTTTTTGTAGATTATATACAAAGATAAGCAGCTGAAAAAAAGCCATATCTGTGGGACCGAAGGATCCCTTGTCTTGTACTGGGCATAGAAGGGGGTGCTCTCCTGGCTGGGCTGCCATGGAGGGAACAACAGCATGTGACAGGATTGAATGCTTCATGGTGGCAGTTGCAATGTGAAAGCTTTTCGAACTTTGCAGAGCGACAGGAAGAATGCATATATCGCATACATACATCAAGACCATCATATCAGTCTGCATTTTTTTGACTGCAGACCTTCTGCTTGCTTATTTATGTGAAAAAGCAGAATAGGTTGGCATATCCAGAGGCCTCTGGAAGGCTCCCAACAATCACATGCTAAACAAATATATTAAATCATGCAGTTTCTTACAAATGCTCTAAAATGACCTGTTTTTTGAATGCAGTCTTTATCTTGCCTCAGATAGCCGCAAAGTGCATCTGTGCCTAGACGTCTGTTTCTCTGTCAGCCAAGCTGCCACCTACTGCTGGCATGGAGGCTAGATATACTCAAGATTTATGACAAGTTATCAAAAGAGTTTATAATAAATGGGGGTAATCACATCCAAGCAGAGCAATTCATTCCAGTAGTAACTCCACTGAATTACACCTGGGATAAATTTGGACCATTATTTATTGTGTAAGTGTTAGCAGCCCAGCACAGCAACTAAGAGTGTGTCTGGGGAGCCATATGAAAAAGATCCATGTGGCATTTTTTCCCCTGACTGTTTCTTGCATTTTTCACAGATGGATGTTTCTGTTAAAAATTAACAGTGAGGCTGATGACTTTGTTTTTATTGAGCTGAACAAGTCAAACAACTTGTTATCCCTTCTCAGAAGGTTTATTTTGGACTATCTTGAGATTGAGAATTAAATTCTGCAGCTGTTCCCAGTACCAGTAACCAAAATCACAAAGGAGACCACCCCAAAATAACAGAATCACAAATTATTGGTTTCTACAAAAGAAAAAGCTCTCTTAAGGATTTTTAAACTTCTGAAATTTGGGATCCAAGAAATACACAGTATTTGTTTCGTATGAAATACCTTCTGCAAGGCATGTGGGTGGGGGAAACGCATGAAAAACCAAAGTTGGTTGGTATTTCCATACTGTCACCATTCTTGGAGTTTTAAAGTAAATGTCAAATACAGCAAGTTTTAAGAAGATTGTCAAGGTAAGTAGCACAGCTTCAAGAACAAGAAACTCAAAGGCAGTGGTCCCATCTTTCATTTTGGATAATAATCCAAACAAACAATGTCCTTCAGGGAATACCATGTTTTTTAAGGTGAGTTCTTCTCTTATAGTGAGGTTATAAGTAATATCACAGTTTCTTATGTCATTGCATTCCCTGGTAGTTGGGATGTTTATTACTGCAAGATCTAGAAATGCTATTAAGCACAAGCACAATGACTTCTGTTCTTATCAGATGAGTACAGCCTTACCCATTACTTCAGAGCTGTTCCTGATTCAGGGGGGTTGATTGCTGAAGCTCAGGTGCAATGAAGTATTTTCCTGATTTTTTTGCAGACTTACATTAAAGCAATTATTTGGGAAAGTGGCAGCAATTTTCAGCAATCTCAGGTTTCCCTGTTCTAGACAAACACTCTTGTCTTCTTGTGTGCTTTGATCACTGCTACTGACTAAATACACTGAAGTGTAAGCCCTCTTTTCACGTTATTTTTGGTTTTCTCTTCAGTCCCCACTGAACAGCATTCAGAAGGGTGATCTGCTCAGAGTTTGTGCCTTCCTGGTTATTCCTTTCTTTTCCTTTTGCTGTGGAAGAACTTAGTCCTATTTAGCTTTTTTTTTTTTTTTCATAGACTAATAATAGGAAAGAATGGTTTCATTTATCAAAGTCATCCACACATTGCACTTCTTCTTAAAGGAGCTACTGTGCTGTCATCTTTGAACTTGAGCTCAAAAAAAAAAAACCCAGAATCCAAGAAGGAGAGGCTCAAAATAGTCCTATCACAGTCTGAATGTACTGATTATCTCATTTTTGAGTGTCTTCCTTTCAGACAGGTTTTCAATGGTGTTATTTAAGTGGAGGCTTTTTTTAAACTTTTGTGTTTCTGCTCTTGTAACAGAAAGCTCTGAAAAATGAGAGGAAGGCTGGGAAAGGGCCTGTTTGTGCCTATGCTGCCTTTCAGGTACTCATGAGCAATGAGAGGACAGGAAGAGGGCAAGAGCAAGAAAAGACAATTAGATGTGAATGTTTTTTCAAAACAGCAGGACTAAAAGGAGGACATCATTGGCTGTACCTGTCCAAGCCTCAAAAGAGCTGTGCCTGGCATCCAGCTGATCAGAGAGGTGACCACACTGAGGATATTCAGGCAGTAAGTTCAATAATTTCTAAAGTTTTTCCAGTTCAGCAGTTTCTTTGCACGTGGCACTGACTCCTATCATTACTTGTGATGATTTTGGAGTTACACCCTGTCTTAAAATTGCTGCTGAGAGACAACAGATGACTTGAGAGGATAAGGGAGCATTTTACGATGCTAAGGGAAGTGGTAAACACATAAATAACCTTTATCATCTCTCAGGATATGTCTGTGTGCCCTGCCTTGGGCAGCTAGAGATAGGCAGAGAACAGTAAATCTTCTGCCCTTGCTCCTCCCAGAGGAGAAACATCAGAATGTGTCTAATGATGGGCTTGTTGGGAATATTTTATTTGCCTCAACAACATGAGTGATTCTGCCAGGAGCATGGGAGCTCACACTTGCAAGGAAATAATTTCCAATATTCCTGAAAGCCATCAGCATCACTCCTAAGTGCAGCCTGTCCCATTACCTAATCTCACATCATGCAGCACTATTGCCCAATCTATTTTAAAATGCATTTATCGATGCAGCATTCCTGTGGCTTCCCTCGCAGGCCCTGAGTTGTAGTATAACACAGAAGTACCCATCACTCTGTATGGCAGAGGTGGCAATCCTGTGTCACAAGGGATGCCACCTTTAACACTTTCTACCAATATGTGTGAAACAGTCTGCAAAACCTGTGCTACTTATGTCTGTTGCATGATTTAATAGCTTATACCTGTGAATATATATATACTGCCTACAAGTGTTGCTAATGATGACTATGGAACACTACAGGAATAGACTTGATTAGTCTGTCTAGATTAATATCATTTCACGATGTTTCAGGAAGGATATTAAAATAATAGAAGAAAGGGGACATTTTCATTGCGTAACTATGAAAATGGCTGTGGAAGATTGCATGGCTGTTCTGCTGAAGGTAGGTAATGTACAATGATATGACAATGTGACTATTTAGAAATAAAGGTGTAGGGAATACCTAGGACTAGTTTCACTGTTGCATATAAACCAATGCTGGATCTCAACTTTCATTCCTATGTTTTTATACTGCGTCATAAAAAAGATATACCAGAAGTAGATATTGTTCAGAACTTGGCGGTGTTGGTTGATGAAAAAATTAAGGTGAGCTGGCAGTGTGCGCTTGCAGCCCAGAAAGCCAACCATATCCGGGGCTGCATCAAAACCAGCATGACCAGCAGGAAAAGGAAGGTGATCCTGCCCCTCTACTCTGCTCTCGTGAGACCTCACTTGGAGTAT
>JASSUY010025106.1:0-42909 GCA_032466535.1 Forpus xanthops
GGGGCCTATAGGGATGCTGGGGAGGGACTCTTCATGAGGGACTGTGGTGAGAGGACAAGGGGTAATGGGTTCAAACTCAAAGAAGAGAAGTTTAGATTGGATATAAGGAAGAAGTTCTTTCCTGTAAGGATGGTGAGGCACTGGAATGGGTTGCCCAAGGAAGTTGTGAATGCTCCATCGCTGCCAGTGCTCAAGGCTGGGTTGGACATAGTCATGGGTGACATGGTTTAGTGTGAGGTGTCCCTGCTGATGGCAGGGGGGTTGGAACTAAACGATCTTAAGGTCCTTTCCAACCCTAACTATTTTATGATTCTATGTTTCTATGATACTGGTGTGAAGACAGAAATTGATGCAAATATGCGATGTATTACTGGCCTTTTCATTAGATTCCAGCATTCTTTTTGGATTGGAACATGTAGCCACAAGGTATGTTTTGAGAGGATTTGAATATAATACAAGGGATTTTTTTTTTTTTTTGTCACTTTTGGCCGTGGGTTTTTTTTTTTTTTTGCTTTATTTCTCCCCAGAGGTGATCACTGACCAAGTAAAATGAATTTTCTGGGGTTATTTCTGTACCCTCTTCTCATCCCTTCAGGTATGAAAAGTAACTTATAAAAAACAAATTGCAGAGAGAAGAGTTTCAGAGCTCAAATATTCTCCTCATGTCTAGATACCAGCTAAAAAAATTTCCAGTTAGGGTTGTGTATTTTTCTCTTCAGCAATTGCCTTTTACAAATTCTCAAATTAAGTGTGTTCATGTTTCTGAATTCAAAATAGTTGTTTGCGTCAATTGTTTTATATCTTTGAAATAACTCCTTCTATAAACATTCGTACTCTTACATTTATGTGCCTGATCGTGCAATGAAAATGCCTGCAAAGATAGTCTAAGCAAATTTAATATTATCTTTTATTAATAAGTATTCTGAAGTATTAGTCCAGTTCAGACAGACATTGTCTTCCCTTGCGGCTTTAACATTGGTTCCACTGTTTATTGCATTCTTGCTGCATTTAGAGGATCCTAATATTTTAATAAGAAAGAAGGTTTGTGAAGAAAGTTCATGAATGCCTTTATCTCAAAACATAATGTGTGTTGTTATAGGATTCCTATGTACTGGGATAGTCTATGATCTAAAAAGGAACATTGGACCTCTCCAACAACAGTGCCAAGACTTCTTCTAGATCTTATCTTTTTCTTGTACTTGAAGTAATGAATTGAATATTATATTCGAGTACTGTTCAGTATCATGGTTTTATGTAAATCGGATTTCATTTTCAGTTCTCTTTTCCCTTCTTAATGAAGCCTATTTTTGACTGCTATGCACTGAACAGGCACCCTTACTGAGCTGCACAGTGATAGTATGCAAGTCCCCATGAAATATGAAATGTGCATTAGAAATTATCTATACATAGCTTGTTTTTTTTTCTTTACTACTCGTTGTTCCTTGTATTAAATTTTCACTGCCCCATTAATTTTGGCTTTCTCCATAACCTTGTTTTGACCTCTGTCATCAGTATGGTATATTTTCCTCCTGCCTTGTGTGTCTACTCTGTTTATTTCACAGAACTGACAAGACCAATGTTGATCTAAATATCTATTCACAGCTATATTTACTGGCAGCATTTTCCCATGACAAAATTGTTGTTTCTTTTTTTCTGGCTTTTACTGAGCTCCTAGCATATAACAAGACTTTATTATAACCAGTTTTTCCTGCCTTCCCTCTCCAGTATTCTTTAACAGTTCTGTCCAGAATTAGCTTTACATATGTGGAGAATCCTTTTAGACATTTGACCAGCGTCTTCCATGATCTTAGACTTCTAGGGATCTGGATCTTTGAATCCACTGCACCCAGCAGAAGGAAAAAGATATCCAGCCTAGGACGCTTAAGACAAGCACTGATGACTATGCTATGCCGCTCTTAGTCTTGACAACTCGGAATTTAGGTGATGAAGACACCTATCCAGAAAAACTTATCTGTGTTATGTAGATGCATGTTGGAAAATTGAGGGAATGATGTTGCTTCATTAGGTGAAAGAAACTTTGTGGGCTTTGTGTAGACAATAGATCATATGAGGATGTTTGATATACAGTGAATGTGTCTGATATCTGGGTATTACAATAGCTTTCAAAAGGCAGGAATTCAGGCTCAGTGTAAAGCCCTGAAGGAACTGAAAAATTAACTATGTGAGATCTAGGATTATACCTCTAGTTTGCCAGGATTTATGTGAAGGTTTAACTACTAAGTTAAACAATGAATATTGAACTACTAAGAAAACATATTTTCCCTTTTTTTGTGAACATTTTTAGAAGATCTGACTGCTCTTGTCTGGAATAAAGGAAGTACACGCCTGTCTTGCCTAATGGAATTTTTGTTTTCCATATACTCATCATGGAATTCTTATCAAGCAGCATTTTACATATGTGAGACTCAGCAAGAAAACTTAGACTTGGCTGTTTTTCTGCTTCTACTCATATATCCAAGAAGCGGTATATTGACACTGAATGACAGATGAACTTATCTATACCAAAATGCATCCACTCGCAGGTACATAAAAGAGTCAGCAGAGTAACTGGTCTATTAGGAGAAAGCATCAGGAATGCTCAGGGTTGTTTTTTTTTCTTTTTTTTGAGTTACCTTCTAGCCTATTTGATATTTACTTTTAAAGACATTTACTTGGTACATAGAAAATATTTTCTTGGTGATAAACATAACTGAACACCAGTTTTCTGCAAGTATGTTGCACCTATAAAAAGAAATGAACTCTCTTAACTAAAATAATAACTAGATGATCTTAAGGTCCTTTCCAACCCTAAGTATTCCATGATTCTATGATACGTAGTGGCATTCTTTTAGAATAACTCACCTCCATGGTTTTCACTGAATTACTTTTGATAGTCATATTGCATTCAGTTGTAAGAAATCACATACAACTTGCAGAATGTGACAACATAGCAGTAAGTTATCTGGTACTGAAAATGTTTAAAATATTTTATATAATTTCAGGACCAGATAGCTTAAAGTCCAGTGAATAACTGTGAGTGCAAGTTCATTTTCTGTCTAAGTGACTATTAGTATTTGTTGTCTCCTCTAAGATGCAGGTCTGCCATAAAATTAGTGTAACATACCACTCTGAAATGTTAATCTCCAGTGAATTTAGCAGGATAGTTCAGATCCTATTCTTGATAATACGAACACAAACCCAATATGTTATTCTCCTAAGGCAATGAAAGAGAGAAAAACTTCAAACACAGGAGACACAATTTGCTCTATACTAAGGACTTGTATCAAATTAAGTATCTTCCTCCCAGAGCTGCAATTGATTTGTCCAGATTTTATCCAGCAGTTGTGTTAGTGCCATTGCCTTCTAATTCTTAATTGTAGTGGCATTTCTGTTTATTTATCCAATTATAGCCTTTGCGGATACTAAAAAAAACACAGCGAATGATATATGGTGCTTTTTGCCCTAGAAGGTGACAAGTGAATGAGTCTGACAGAAATTCGCCACTCAAATATTTTCCTCCATGGGGCATAACTGCATATATGGAAGGTGTTGAGTAAGACAGAGAGGTTGTTGGAGTGCTGTGATGGATCAGCTATGATTTCAAGGTGATAGTGCTTCTGATGTACCACCAGAGTGAAGCATAATGTGCTTCAACTTCCGGTACTTGTTAGGTCCTAATAAATATTCCAATAAGGACACAGGGCACTTTTTAAAAACATCTTAATAACTCTTTCAGTTTTATTTTTCTTCTTTCTGAAATTAAGTTGCTCATCATGTAAGCAAATTAATTTTGATGTCTTAGACAGCTAATTGTAGCTTCATATCTTCCTTTGAAACTAAATTCCAGGATAAAAGAGCTGTTTCAGATTTATGAGTCTGAGGAATATTTTCACCTTCTTCCCCTCCTCAGTGACCACAGCTAGTACAAGAATAGCTTTTCTTCCCTTGCCTCTGAATACTGTTCTTACTGAAAGCTTCTGAGAGAAACATTATTTTTGAGCCAAAAATAACTCAAATTAGCATGAAATATGTATTTATCTAATACTTCTATCTACGTTAGATCAAAGAGGTTGCAACCTTTATTTCATCATTATCTGTACATGTCTCTCAAACTCTTGCCCAATTTCTGTTTGAAGAAAATAAATTGTATTTGAGCAAACTTGTTTATGAGATTTTGAGGTTAAATACCTTTGGTGCCCTGTCCTGTTGATTTGAAAAGACTTTTTGAGCAGTGTCCTACTCTGAATAACATTTACTGTTGACAATCTTTTGTTATGAGACTTGGTGAATGAGATTACGTACTGCATTTTTGAGCACATCTCCATTTGAATGTTTGCAGTTCCAATCTTCTTTTAAAACTACTTTCTGGTTTGCTACAGCACGTAATTAAGACAGTGGCACCTTCATGAGTGACGCGCCATGACACCTGGAGAAGTTGCTCTTGCATATGAACATCTCTTACCTGAGCTGAATCCCAGTTAATGTGTGAATAAGATTATATAGCCAAGGGAAGACACAGACTTCAGCTATTGCCTTCTCCCTTTGTCTTTAGGTCTGTTTGTTTAGCCCACAAAGTTATTTCGGATGGAGACTGTTTTCCTGTTTTCTGTATAGAATCATAGAATAATTAGGGTTGGAAAGGACCTTAAGATCGTCTAGTTCCAACCCCCCTGCCATCAGCAGGGACACCTCACACTAAACCATGTCACCCACGACTATGTCCAACCCAGCCTTGAACACTGCCAGCGATGGAGCATTCACAACTTCCTTGGGCAACACATTCCAGTGCCTCACCATCCTTACAGTAAAGAACTTCTTCCTTATATCCAATCTAAACTTCTCTTCTTTGAGTCTGAACCTGTTACTCCTTGTCCTCTCACCACAGTCCCTCATGAAGAGTCCCTCCCCAGCATCCTTATAAGCCCCTTTCAGATACTGGAAGGCTGCTATGAAGTTCTCACGCAGCCTTCTCTTCTCCAGGCTGAACAGCCCCAACTTTCTCAGCCTGCCTTCATGCAGGAGGTGCTCCAGACCCTTGATCATCCCCAAGGACTCCTCTGGACTTGTTCCAGTAGTTCCATGTTCTCTTTATGTTGAAGACATCAGAACTGTACACAGTACATCCCGCACTGATAATTTCTGAAGCAGACTGGTTAGGAGTCCAGCACAGGGTCCAAGATAAAAATGTAGTCACTGAGAGAACTGAGGAAGTCAAACAAAGATGCTAGCCTTGAGCATGGGCTTAGAGACCCAGGCTTGGCCTGATGTCTTAAGATATAATAATCTTACATAACAATGCTTGTTGCTTAATTGATATAAACTAAAAGAAATAGTCTAAAATGAAATACAATAGCCATAAAATAATAATTAATGTTCTTTGGATTCATTTGTTTGATCGTTACGAAAGTGTCTTAATAAGTCTCATAGAAGTTCTAAATTTCTGACAAGTTTGGGAAATGCCTTAACTTCCCATTTTCTCATAGTGTTTGGGGAAAAAGTCTGGTGAAAGAAAGCTTTAATTTTTCTGACAATAGCCTAGAAGGTCCTAAACCAGGGTCAAGTTTTGGTGTTGGCTTTTTTTTGTTTTCCTTTTAATTTTTTTTTCCAAGATCCTGAGCTAGTTTTGGGAAACTGCTTGATTTTCCTCACCTTTGCAAGTTGGAAAGTTGACCAGATTGAATCGGTGTTGATGTGGAATACTTGCAGAAAACATTCTTTTTTATAGCTCATCCAATTTACATAGAATCATAGAACAGTTAGGGTTGGAAAGGACCTTAAGATCATCTAGTTCCAACCCCCCTGCCATCAGCAGGGACACCTCCCACTAAACCATGTCACCCACCCAAAGCTCTGTCCAACCTGGACTTGAACGCCAACGTTGGAGCATTCACAGCTTCCCTGGGCAGCCCATTCCAGTGCCTCACCACCCTTACAGTTAAGAACATTCTCATATCCAATCTAAACTTCCCCTGTTAGTTTGAACCCATTACCCCTTTTCCTATCCGTACAGTTCCTAATGAAGTATCCCTCCCTGGCATCCCTATAGGTCCCCTTCAGATACTGGAAAGCTGCTATGACGTCTCCACATAACCTTCTCTTCTCCAGGCTGAACAGCCCCAGCTTTCTCAGCCTGTCTTCATATGGGAGATGCTCCAGTCCCCTGATCATCCTCATGGCCTTCCATTGGACTTGTTCCAACAGTTCTATGTCCTTTTTTATGTTGAGGACACCAGAACTGCACACAATACTCCGAGCGAGGTCTCACGAGTTACGCAATAACCATTTACTTTGGAATGTGATGATTTACTTAAGGTCAAGCTAATTTTATTGTTATTATTATTTTTACTGTGAACAAACCTCTTCAGACTCAAATTTAGTTTTGCAGCTGTAAAAATGCTTGTTTTCTGTTCTCCATACCAAGACTGACATGTGAAAAGAAAACTTTCCAATAATGTTTTTTCCACAAAGAAAGGCTTGTACTTCCCATGTGTTTTAGCACTTTATTTTTCAAGTCCTTTGGGAGGTCTTGGCATTTCCTTGTCCCTTCTATTAAAAATATTTAAAACCACCCATATAACTTTTGTTTTTTAAAGAAAAATATTCATTCTCAGCTCCAAGACTCAAAACCCTGTAACAAATACTAGATGTTGCTTAGCAGCCTTAATAGGCTTTTGCAGTCAAGCAGCCAAAAAAAAAAAAATCACATTTCTGTGAGCCTTCTGAAACACAAGGGCAACAAAAAAGGATGAAAGTGCTTGTTTTGAGTAAACTAATGAGGTTTAAGAATCTGAAAGTGACTTTACTACTTTTCCTTTTAAATTCTGCACTTTCCTCACTTCTGATATTCAGCTTGCCAAATGATGCCTGAATTTGGTGTGTTCTGAACCAAAGTATTTTTGCTTCTTGCAAGATCACAGAAACTGATCCAGTTAAGTGGAATAGCTGTCATATACTTTTCTCTGCCTAAAACCTTAATTCTAGTCTCTTCCATGAACATTCTTTATATTTTAGGAAAAATGTATAATCTAAGATGATGAAAGCTACAATTTTCTCAGCAAGCTGTCAAACAGTTCTATTACCCTGTCATTTACATGAATAAAATGTCTGTTAGAACTAATAATAAATTTTCCCTCATTTTAATGAGACTGGTGATTTCTTGCTAGCTCAAGGAAGACTGCAGAATACTGTAGGAAATGCAGACTGAGAAGGCAGTGAATGTCATTTTAACCCATCTTCATGGATGGGAAATCCATCGCAAGCTGAACATGTCTATCGATACATGCAAAGTAGGGGAAATTAAGATCTGCCTGAACAAGTGTTTATTTAGTTACTGTAATTTCAGTATGATAATATGTGAGTTTGAGTATGCTAACTTGTGTGGAATACTGGGTGAATACATGGTTAATGTGATAGGGGATTTACTGTAAATTTATCATTGCTATTCCTTTTTTTTTTTTAATTTTTCTGCGAATATTCCTAAAAGGGTTTCTTTTCCCTTAAGTGTTTGAGGTAGATAACCTGCGAGCATGCTCAGTGTAAATACATAAATATTTCTAGTTCAGATTCTCTTTTGGGTTTGAGAATGAGGTTAGTCAAAGGAACGGAGGGAGAAGGGAGAGCATGCAGTCATCTGGATAAAAGATTAAATGCTCTTTGATCAGAAGCAGCAGGACTGATCTTCCCTAACTGTGTCCTGCAGCTCTGACTTTAAAGTCCTAGAGCTGAGAAATGCACAGCTTCCTCCTCTTTTTCTCTAATAGCAGCTTAAGCTATCTGAAATGTGGAGGACTGGATTTACCAGAAGGTTAGAAGCAGGACTGCCTTGCCAAGGGCGCAGGTTCACATGATTTAGTCAAAGATCCTTGCAAGAGAGATTTCTGCTGCCATCTGGACAATAGTCAACTGTCCTCTTCAAGAGGTTAATCCCACTCATTAGTCTTATCCTATGCCAAGGTCCCAGAAGGTTGGTTAGTCTTTTTTAACAAACACTATGTCCATGACTGCCTATGTAATGTTAGCCCCAGGAATTCCCAGTCCTTTTAGTTGTGCTACCCGGGCAGTTCATGTGTTCATGAATGCTTCACAGCTGCGGCTTGAGCTGAAATTTAGACTGTTTGAGCTAAATAGTGACTTGTGTAGGTTGCCTGGAAGCAATGAACATCGGTCCTGTGAAGCCTTCTCCCAACTTCAGCTCTAGCAAGCGATGCTAAAACATTTTAATAAAAAAAAATTCCAAAGAGCTGTAATCACAATAAAAGTGGAAATAGAATCATTTCCAATACCTCCATTGTGTTGTCAGATGTGATACGTTCTCATGAAGCTGTCACATTTTTTAATCCTTGCCAGACATCTGAATCAGTAAGCCTTTGAAGCTGGGGATTTGGTGGAAAACTTTGAGTGAGGAGTCCATGAACAACTTACAGGCAATAGTAGAAGAAAATATAAAAGAGTATTTGAATCTATTGATTACTGATAGTTTAGGTGCATTGCTGTTCTCTTTTACTTGCTTATATCTCAGTTTTCCATGACACTGTTGCTGGAGTAGGGGCTGTAAACCAGAGTGAGTGTAAACCACTTAGAATTTTCTAAATTAGCACAATAAGAAGCTGAGAAGTTTTTTATGACAACTTGCTGGATCAGTGAATTTTAACTCTGTTTCCTCTCCACTTTTGAATGAAAAAGATGTAGAGATGGTGTCTCATTAGGTGTATTCTTGTATTTATCCTTTATTTCAGTAGGAAAGACTACCTACATTCAGAGTATTTTGGCACTGGCTTTAAAAAGAACTTGTGTGACAAAGGAAAATACATGATTAACCACTGATGTGCAGTAGAAAACAAGCTGTATAAGTTATTGAAGTGTGCTCAAAATTAATGTAGAAATTAAGGAATTTCCAGGGTTGTTTTCCTGTTTAATTATTATAGTATGTTGGTTTCTTGAATGGAAAATGCTCGGCTTCTTCTTCTAAGTCTCAGCTCTCTCCACATCCTCTCTGATCCCTTATCTAAGCTGCAACGTTATCAGCAGCACTTTGTTTGAAGAGATATTTGTAGAAAAATGTTTCAGCCTCTGGACTTGTTATGGTGTTGTAAATTGTGTTCTAATTCTCTTGCAAACCTCTGCAAATCAGCATGATATTTAATGTGCTCTTCTGAACTGCTGTGGAAGATGTTTTACATGTAAACCTCCTGCTTTTTAGGAGTGTACTTGCTTTATTTTATTTGAACAAACAGTTATATTTTGTCTTAGCTTTTTTTCTCCCAGTTTGTTTCCTGTGGAGAAGCAGGATTTAAAAGAGTTTGATTCAGATTTCATTAAGAATTGGTTGAACTCCTCATTTGTAGAACAACAAAACGGAATAAGAGGCTGTAATGTAGACAGCAATTCTTTTTCCAGAAATGTTTATGGTGTTCAATGTCTATTTGTTCCTTTTATTTAATTCATTGTACAAATAAAGTCAGAAGCTAGCGCATGCAAGACATAATTCTTCTCCTCACTATGTTGCTGCTTTTTCTTCCAGTAGGATCTCAGACTATATAAATTTCCTTCAGATCTTGGCAGAAACTTCAAGCTGTAGAAACTCCAATTAATGTTTAACACTATGCCAGAAGGGAAGAATAAGGCCACAGGATTTTTTGCATTTCACTTATTCCTCTGTCCTTGAGCCATTTCTGCTGCCATAATTGTAGCTGTGTGGCAGTAAGAATAAACCTTATCCACCAAATACCTGGTGCAAAAGAAATCCTTCTGTCACTGAAAATACTGGATTATTCTTTTATCACCCGTTTATACAGACATTCTTGGTTGGTCTTTTCTGGCTTTGAAAGCGCAAAACTTGTCAGACCTGTATTTAAAAATAAGAAACTCTTATATTGGATTGTGAAGATGAAAAGATTTCCTATCTAAAATTTCAGAAACCAGAGAGCATTTCTTGTTTCCATATAGTCAGCACTTTTATCATTATAATTGCCAGGGATCAGTTATTTTCAGGCCTAGAGGAAAGGTGCTGCACAGCAGAGGAAGGGACCTGTCTTAAGTCACCTGCTCAACAGAAGGTTTTCTGTAAAACTTCAAGTAAATGAGCCTTGTTCATGAAAAAAAGTAATAAAAATAAAAGTAACGCATTCCACCAGCCTCTCTGCCTCATTATATTTTTTTTCTTAAGCTAGAGTGCAGGGCTTATTAAGAGAGACAAAAATACAGTCTTTCTGTAAGTACTGTATGCAGCTTAAATAGTAGAAAAAACCAGCTGGTGAGCATCCACCAGAGCTAACCCACTTTGGGATTTGCCCTCCATACCCTTCTTTTCCTAACTTTGGTGATGAACTGAAATAGGCACACTGTAAGAAGCCTCTCTCCAATTCTGTCTGCATATTGACTCAAGCAATGCTGCTCCCATGTTTATACCTCTCTAGTGGGATAGCATTTTCTGAGAACCTGGATTTATTTTGCCTGTGTTCAGTGGTCATAAAGCATGATGAATGAAAAACTCTGAAAGCATCATCATGATGTTTTTTAGCTGTTTCCTTTTTTTTAGCTGTTAAGGTTTTACTAAGCCATATTCTTAGAATGAAAGACAGGTGAGAACTTTGGGAAGTTTGTTCTCCTCTATCTTCATTATCTGTCAGTACACTCTGGCAGGTTTTGTCATAGCTCAATAAGAAAAAAGGTGAAAAAAGTATGCTTTTAATTTAAATTTACTTGTTTTTTGTGCATCAGCAATTGTGGTTTTGTTTCTTTAAAAGAAGTCTGAAAGTAGTATTTTAGACTGTAAGCTGGTGATTTATGTCTACCCTCAAATTTGGGTTATGGTTATCTTGCTTTCTTCTGAGTAGTAGCTCTATGATTCTGCTTCAATACACAAAACAAGGTTTGCTCTGAACCACCCAGTGTTTGGTTTTGAGGGCTGTTCATATCTGACCATACAATAAATATGTAAACCTAAACTGTTCCTTACCTGGAAAGAAGCTCCCAAAGTCAAGTTGCATAGTGCATTGTGAGGAAGGACAAGGTGGCAACTCTTCCACTCTTTGCCACTGTTTGCTTCAGCATCCCCTGCTCCAAGCTATGTGGTGTTGCCACTTTCCTTCAGTGGCCCCTGACTTGTCACACCTTCACATGTGCCAGTTTAGTCACTAACCCAGCAGAAACATTATCTGTAATTTTCTGACTGGCTGCTGAGCTGAATCTCTTCTTAGGGTCATCAGGCAGCTGTATATAGCAGAACAGCTTAACTGGCAGGTTAGGTTGTGACTGAGTTGGACTAGATGACCTTTGAAAGGTCCCTTCCAACCCAAACTAATCTATGATTCTATGACTGAGTATGACTGGCAATGTGGAAAGAGAAAAAGGATAGATAGGGATAGAAAGGTCAGAAATACCTCCTCACACCTCTTTCTGAGGGTGATTGATTGTCTTTACTTGTGCTGAGGGACTACCCCAGTAAGAGGAGTCAACAAACCCAAGCATTAGACTATGGAGTCTTACCTTCCATGGTTCACAACAGCCGCTGGAGGGGGAGCATACTCTAGGATATGATTTGGAGATAAGATTAACTTCAGTGCTCTGGAACATCCCTGAGGGACAAGCCTTGCCTCATGGAGTATTTTAAGCATCTGGAACAATCAACCTTGTACCAGAAATTAGCCTTTACGGTGCTTTTCTTTAAGTTGCATTCTTTGGTTTCTTCCTTTCTTGCCATTACTGCCTCTGGTGGGCAATGCCTTGTTTCCTGGGCCTTTCAGGACAGCTGGGCTCTTCTGACTTCATCTCACATACTTCACTTCTCATGTGTCATGGAAGAGGTAGAGATTTTGTGGTTCACACGCAAAAAATGATAGTCCAGTTTTCCTTTTAAAATGTCCCTTGCCACTTCTGTAAACAAGGGAGTCATAATAATTTTACAATTTTTCCACTACACTTGACATTTTTTTTAAAGTTTAAAATCTAAAATTCTGAAAAAATGACTCCTGGCTCCCACCCCCTTCCAGCCTTCAAAGCATTAAAACTGAAGAGCTTTTTTGGGTGACACAAATTAAAATTCACAATGGCTGTAGGGCATAATCTGAGCAAGGGAGTAACTTTTTCCCTTGATGCTGTGTTTTTAAAGTAATGCCCTGATTTTAATGGCATCTGAGTCGATACAAGAAAAAATTATTTAATTTCACAATTAGCTGCAACAGAAGTGTGGTTGCAATTTTACCTACTAAAAGTACCATGCTCTTGTCAGGCTCTTAGCAATGGTTCTGAAAAGTATGGTAGCCTTTTCTCTCTTCTTGTCTTTTCTGCAGCTGAAGGTGCAGATTATAGGCAGCATCTAAATATTTATTTAATGGAGAAAAAACTTTCTTCCTTTAAATGGCACAAACATAACCATGTTTATTAAAAACCTTATTTACAGTCTCAGTGCATGCCTTGTATAGACATTTGTAATAGCTTCTTGTTTACCAACATATTCCCTTTGTCTCTGTTTCTTTTCCATAACCTATTATTTAGAGATCTTCATGGCCTACTGCTGTGTGTATGTGTAAGTTTTATGCATATACATAAAATGCAAATTTAGATTGAAAGAATAACTTTAAAGTCCCCCTACTTACAATTAGTGTCTTTCCAGTTCACTGCAGCTTTTATGAAAACATGGACTCTGTATTTCTGGCCTTTCTCCAACTTCTCTTGTCCTCTGCTAGTTCTAAGCTCCGGCTTCTGGCTGCATCCTGTGCTTGGAGTGGACTAAACTAAAAAGTTTGGGAATTTTCCTATTTTCCAACTTAAAGTTTTAAACTTTGGTTTAATTTGTGTTTTCTAAGTAATGCTATGCGTTAGTAGTTCTCAAGCACTATCCAAAATACAGCGATAGTAAGTACTGTTATGAAGACATGTTTTACTCTGTTTTCTTAAGGAAAATTTTAACACTCTTCTACCCTTCATGGCTCTATAGTCAACACTGCCTAGTCTGTGTTTCACTGGGTCTTCTGTTACGGGTATGAATAAGAGATAGTGATGGTGACTTGGAACAGCTGGAATGGATTTACAAAGAGCAATCCATGCTTGACCAACCTGACAGCCTTCTGTGACAAAATCTCTAGATTTGTGATGAGGAGAGAGACACAGATGTCAGTTACCTGGACTTTAATGCTTTCAGAAGTGCCTCCTTCAGTATTCTTGTGTCCAAGCTAGGACATCACAGCCTGGATGGTTGGACAGGTAGGGGTGTTGATAACTGATTGGATGGATGGTCTCAGAAGGCAGTGGCTAAGTAATTGTACTCAGCCTGAAGCCTATGTATATGTGGAATACTGCAGCCATCTGTCCTGGCCCTCTCATGTTACAACTTTGATCTTTGAAGCTGAGAGGGGTGGGGTTGTTAGAATCATAGAATCATAGAATAGTCAGGGTTGGAAAGGACCTTAAGATCATCTAGTTCCAACCCCCCTGCCATCAGCAGGGACACCTCCCACTAAACCATGTCACCCACGACTATGTCCAGCCCGGCCTTGAACACCACCAGCAATGCAGCATTCACAACTTCCCTGGGGAACTTGTTCCAGTGCCTCACCACCCTTACAGTAAACAATTTCTTCCTCAGGTCCAATTTAAACTTCTACTGTGTTAGTTTGAACCTGTTACCCCTTTTCCTATCCCGACAGTTCCTAATGAAGGGTCCCTCACCAGCATCCTTATAAGCCCCCTTCAGATACTGGAAGGCTGCTATGAGGTCTCCACGCAGCCTTCTCTTCTCCAGGCTGAACAGCCCCAACTTTCTCAGCCAGTCTTCATAAGGGAGATGCTCCAGTCCCCTGATCATCCTCGTGGCCCTCCATTGGACTTGTTCCAACAGTTCTATGTTGTTTTTTATGTTGAGGACACCAGAACTGCACACAATACTCCAAGTGAGGTCTCAGGAGTAAAAGAGCCTGGGTAAAAGAAGGTGTTTGGAAGACTAAATAGCAGGCTTCCAGTGAGGAAGTGATTGAGAAGATACAGCCAGTGGTGGAATGAAGAAGGATGAAAGGCAGGGAACATGTTTTTCACTGTAAGAATAGTCGAGTCTGGAGCAGCCTGCCCTGTGAAATTGTGCAATTCTCTTCCCTGTAGGTTTTCATGCCCTGACTAGATGTGGCACTGAACACCCTGGTCTGATTTCATTGATAATCATGTTATGAGCAGGAGACTGGACCAGAGAGCGCTATAATTCTGTGTGGGCACACAGATGATTGTCCAATTAGCCAGGCCACAGAGTTGGCTTCATGCTGACAGTAGGAGAATATAAGACACTGAATCTGACACAATAATTCTGCAGTGACAATCTTCCTGTCAAAATATTCTTAGCAAGTTTATTGTAAAAAACATGTGTTCATATCACATTGTGTTTTCTGTTACACAAAAAAGACTTGGATTTAGAGCTAATGATGGAAGCTGTAACACAGTACACCCACTGATGCCAAAATAAGGTTTCCAAGTTGCCTGTCCTCAGTATTTCATACTGTCGACATTTTGGTCTCCATTGCATCTTAAATTCCACTTTTTCTGGAGGAATATATCTATACTCTGGGATTTAGACTTCTGCAGCTTTCAAAACATGCCCAAGAGCTGAACAAGAGCAACTTGGTCTTGCTGTGGATATTGAATATTTTTCTACAGACAGGTAAGAATTCCTATGCTCTTCTTATTCTCCCCCTCCATCTTATTCCCCAGGCCTTATATGTTCTGACAATGAAGGGTGGCAGTTTGACTGCTTTCCTGAAGTAAATTTACTAAAGTTAAGGAGAGAAAACCTTTTGCTACAGTTTTCAGGGTGCCTTCAGTGATAAATGTAGCTTTGAACATCTGGAAAAGATGAAATTTGGGTTCATGCCTTTCGGGAGGAAGACAGACTTCTTCCATAGATCATAGACTTGTTGGCACAGCTTCCACCAAATCATGCCGTTGGGATGAAGCATGAAGGAACTTCTGGCAGGATATCCTGACATAGTCCCAGGGGAGGACCTGAGCCTTGAAGCCATGGATCAAGGTGCACACATACATAGTACACAACAGATTGACAAGAATTTGCCTAATCTGGCAATGCAGATATGTTTGCACTTGGGTATGCTTTTAGCAATATCTGTCATATTCTCTACTTGTTTGTGAGCTACTTACCATCTTGGGGAACATGCTCCTTCATGGATTTAGCCCTAAATACTTTGTCCCTGAAAAGGCTACTACAGGACAAGGATTTTGAAAACTCTTGAACCCCAATGATGCATGTACACAAGATTTTCTTCTTGCCTTTACAGTGAAGGAGTGAAAAGTTTAACCCAAAACTCCACAGAGCCAAAGAAAGGCTTAATCTCAAACCTATATCTATATTTGTACCTTCCTTTGTGCATATTTGTACCCTTGCAAACCCGTCTATACATGAACTATGGTTCTTAATGGAAATAAATTTTACTGCTGCTAAAATTCAGCCTTTGCTGGCTAAGAATAAAACTCAATGTTAATACATATTTTTGATTTTCTTCTTAAATATACATTCTGATGTTGGACGTATTATTAAATCTTCTGGCTCTATTCCCTCACTAGTGCTGCACATGACTTTGGAGGAGACAGAATATGAATCTTTAGAATATTAATTCCAAATACAAAAAAAGACTTAAAACCATCTTTCACCTCCCCCCCCAAAAAAAAAAAATAATAGTGGTAATGTGGTGCTATCTCAGGACATCTTCCTTAGCTCTTGAATCAGGCCCAGAAAATATATCTGCTTTTTCTACATCTAAGCTACGAATTCTTGGGCTTGCTATAATGGTGTTATCAATCTCTTCTATGACAACACGGAGGAGGAAAAAACTGCTTTTTGTCTTTGAGCTTTTATAAATTAAATTTTTTTTTTCCCCAAAGATTCATCTTGAATTTATGTGGTAACCAACAAACCATTTTTTTCTTCTGGAATTCCCTCTCACATTCTACATCCTTAAAGGCAAAAGGGTTTTTTGGATCATCTTGTTTGACCTTTTCATTGCTCCAGTTCATTAAGTTTCCTCAACACAACAAAATCTCATTTTAACAAAATCCCTTCCTTCCTTAAGAAGTTCCATGATATGCTATAAACAGAACCTTCAGGCAGCAGTTCTCAGCCTGTCTTTAGCAAGGTGGCAGCTGATTTAGGTTTGAAGAAAACCTTGTGTGATTGTAAGTCTATCTTCTTTACAGCTTATGTTTTTCACCTCTGGTGACATTGACTGGCCTAGTGGTATGGTTTTTTACCCTCCTGTGTGTTTTGTCTCTCTTAAAACCTCAGATTATTAGAGTTCAAACAATGGTTTATTGGATCCTGGTGCTGTTCAGTAGCAGTATTAACTCCAGAGTTAGCAGCAGCTTTGGGAACTGAATGGGTAGCCAGGTGATGCAGCATATCTCACCTTTGTGCTTCAGAGAAATGTGGGAAACTAATATCCTTTGTACCTGGTATAATAAAGTTATTTGCAGAACTTCTGAGACATTTTAATGAAGCTAAAGAAAATCAGTTCTCACTGCAAGGAAATAAAGTGTATTTATTACAATCTACAGTGTCTTGCTATCTGCTTTTCTTCAGACTGCAAGACTCAAACTTCAAATGAAATATAAAAATGTTCCATTACTCACTTTTCTCTTTCTTTAGAGTATGCTGGAAAGTAAGCATGACATCTGAGGCCTTTTTTGAAAGGTTACTAAGAAATAAAAACTGACCCAGTCCCTAGTGTATTGTCCTGTATGCAAACAGAACAAAAATACTCTTATTTTCCCCCACAAAATTGGCTGTGTAAACATAGAAGGTAATGGTTGCATTCAGACAAATAGAAAAGCACACCCAAATAACACTAGTGCACTTGATAGGAGACATGAAACAGTCTCTATCTACCAATCACCAGCTGTAGTAGCCCATGCCTGGTACAGAACCTTACAGTTCTTCATCACACTATGGTAAGTGCTGCAGTTGAAGCAGCTGCTTACCAAAGAGCTGTCTGCCCTTTGCCAGGACTCTTGCATTATTCTGGTGGTGTGCACTTTACAAACACTCTTGAAGATGCTTCATAAATGTTCTCTTGGTCATGGGAAGACACAGGAAAGGTGCCTCTGTGAAAACTTACGAATAAAATGCTGAAAGTGGTTACCACAGCCTCAAATCCCATCAGGAGTTTGTTTTCTAAAAATGAGAAAATGCTTTTTACTCTCACTAAAACATTCACAGAAAAAGGGCAGTGGGGTGAAGTGGGCAGAGGGGGAGATGTGTTTGCATTTCCAATTTTGACTCTCCTGATTTGTTTAGCATATGTAGTTATTCCATCACTTTTGTATATTCTGAATTACTGCTCTGAACTCTTCAGCACTGAAATACATAATATCGCAGGCTTAGGCTGTGATTGCATAGCAGAAGAAGAGGAAAGAAATGTCACTTACATTTTCAGATGTATACTTGTACTTAGATAGCATGAGAAGAGCCCTGCCATTGCTCTTGTTACCCCACTGCTGCCTTAGCCTCCCATCCCTGTGCTGGTCTATCCTGGCTTTTGCCCCTTGTGAATTTAAAGGAAAAGTATGTGGAGATGGGAACTATTTATATGTATGTACATGCGCATACCAAATACAGGAAAGTTCTTCTAAGACAAAATCTCTTACCACTGTGCAGGGCACCTGCTAGAGAGCTACTGGTGCTGCTCCAATAATCAAAGAGCAGAGGCCAGTGTGGGGAGAAGGGCATTGGAGATCAGAGAAATGGCATGATACCATTTTCTCTTTTTCTCCACCTCAGTTGCTTGCATTTCATGAACAAGGGCTTAAGAGCAGCTGGAAAACTGTGAAATCTCATATTTGTTTCCTTTCTAACATAAAAATTTTGGCTGCCTTCATCACAAAATAGGTGGGATTTCAAGTTCCTTCTTAGAAGCCTGGGAGCAGCTGTGATGTTGATGGGCCACACTTCCATCTTAGCTTCTTCACTTGGCATAGTTTATGCTCAGCACCAGACTCTACTAAAAGAGCCCTTCCCCCCTCACAGGATATTCTTGTTTCCCAGTGCATTTCCACATATTGTATTGACTCCCTTTTTGTCAGGTTCACCATATCATCCTGATATCAGTTCTCTTCTGCCAATCGGCATTTTTCCTTTTTGAGGAAGAAAACATTACCAGATTTTTATTACACTTCCCTTCTTCCATTTTTAGGCTTCCAAAGCCTATAGAAAATTTAGGGTACAGTGATAGTGCAAGGCAGAAAGTCAGGCAGGGTACTTTAAAGCCCTCAGATGTTTTGCAGTGTTCTGGTAGCACTTAACAGGTTTTGTAGACGACCATGACACAGCAAAGTCTAAAGTGCACCTGAATGGCCTTGGCTCTTACCGATCTCAATGAGCTCTGCTTTGCCTGCAGAAGTTATTTTCATTAACATCAAAAGATGTGATGCCTGTGTTGTGTGTCATAGTATTTAGGTTTTTTAATGGAAATGCAGTACACTCAAATAATTTTCTGTACTTTCTTTTCCTGCCTTTTACAGTACTTTAAGGGATGGTTTAAATTTTATTTGAGACTTAAATGCATAATACAGAGCCCACAAATGCACTTGCAGCTCTTCTTAATGTTTGCAATTAAGATGAGCCTGAGCCAGATGAGATTCCTTTTGATGTCAAATGGTGCTGAGTACTTCAGAAGAGACACGAATAAACTTCAGAATTCTTAGCTGTTTGCATCTTCACAAATTGTCTTCATGGAGCACAATGCCAATCTGAAGTCACTGTTTTCACTTCCCTATCTTATGGATTTCCCTGCAAGGGTAATAAGTTTATATCAGCAGGGATGTGTTTCTTAGGTAAGGGACTGACTTTAAATTAGTAATAGAGGAAAACCACTCCTAAATCTGATCTACCACTAGGCCACACTTTATGGAAAAACAGCAGTTCCCAAGTCACTCACACGGTGCTTGAAGGTTTTAACAAAATTTTAGCTGCTAAATGACTATATCTGATCCTCATCGACTGAAGGGTTTATTTACCCTGCTTTGGTAATCTTTAAGTTGAGGTAATTGATATTACAAGTACTTTTCAGAGTATTTTGCTACTATAGACTGCCTGAACATAGAAGAACCTTTGCATGAGGAATGGGTAGATGTATGATGTGCCTGCTGGTCTCACATTAGCTTTCAAACAACTTGTATAATAACAAAGATGAAGAAAAAGTAGGAATAGTAGGACTAATATCTCTTAAGTTGTAGGCTTGAGGGTGTATTTTTTCCTTTTTGTAGGATTTTTCATTCCCCCCTTTTCTAATCTCTCCTTTCCTTCAGCCTTCATGCCTGCTCTTCAGGTGCCCAGTCGGGGGTGTCTCCCCTCTGCGCTGTCTGCAAAGGCCGACCCGCACCATACTCCACTATGAGTTAAAGCAGATGATAGAATGGGCTTGAAATTAGAAAAAGTAAGAATTCTTTTCTTCAAATTCAAATATTTTTAATTGGGTAGTAGATGCTTAAATAATCTATATTTAGGAGCAAAAATGAGTGAACCAGAGCACTGCCTCAGTATTAGCTATTATGGTTTTGTCTGAGAAAAATAATGCAATCTGGAGTTGATTTCATTATTTCTTTTTTTTTTTTCAAGAAATTGCTAGCATATTTTCTAGGTCAGGTTGGTGATGCCAAAGACAGCAGTGAAACATTGCAATGTGGCATGTTTGAAAAAGTCCCCATAAATCAGATAGCACATGATTGCAATGTACTCATTATATGCTCTTTTTCCCAGGTAATGCTCATGAAATTTTTTTCACTCTCACAGTGTCTATCATCATTAAACGACTGATCTTACTTCCTGCTATATAGAGTTTTGTGGTGCACTAAAAGACTCCCTCAGGCCTTTTATTGACCCTCCCCTAAGTAAGCTTTTCTTATCCCCTCTCATTTGTGTTTCTCTTCTCCCACTGCATAGCCTCAATAATTCATTAGTGGTGCACAGCATCAATGTAATGTGCTAAAGATATTCTTTAGAGACAAAATTCCCAGTGTTTTTTTTTTCCATAGATGAGCATGTGTTTATTTTCCAGGAGGATAAAGCTGAAGCCTTCTGCGAGCTCTCTTGACTCTGCTCCTCATGGTGCTCTTTCTACAGCATAATTTGCAATTTCCAGAGAAGAACAGCATGGGTGCGAGCCAACGGCAGGCAAGGGCATGGCTTGCTTAGCACTGCTTTGTCACACAAGTATTTAGGGCACACATTTCTGTCTATTTTGTGAAGCTGAAATAATTAAATGTCTATGATTCCGAAATATGCTTCTATTTAGTGAAGTCTTGTGAATTGAAGGTTGAGGGAATGAACCATGTTTTACAAGTGTCCTTCAAATGTCCTTTCAGTCAACGGTAAATATGGATTTTCTTTCTTTTTTTCTCTCCTGCACTGTTAGATACAAAGAGAATTATGTTATAAAGGGTGATAACGAAATAGATCCCATAACAGTAGGCAGCTTAGCAGTTGAGATGCTCCTCTAAGAAGATTTTAAAGTTGCTAATTGCTAAAAGCAGGAAGGGAGGGGGAAAGGACTACTATACTAATTCTCTGTTGTTCACATGTCATATTAACAGTGGCCAGTGCTAAAAACAAGGTGCCAGCCTGAATGGACGTGTGTTTTGTCCTGGTTAAACTTCTGCTTACAAATTGTCTATTAATAAACCCTTTCTCTTTCCTACATAAGAGATTTTCCTTTTTTGAGTTTAAGACCGTCCTTTTAGGATTTTCTTTTTTTGACTTGGGTTATAACTGCAGTCTTTTAGCACAGTTGTATTTTGTAGGGATGGTTAAAATTGTGAGTCTGAAAGAAAGGAACAGTGTTTTTTGTAGTAATACTGTGGTTACAGCTGTGATGCTCTATAAGCCTGGCAAGCCTTTTGGAGAGAGGTAAGAACCTAGGTTAGGCTAGATTTTTTGTGAGTGCAGAGGCTTAGTTACTGCATTCATTGCAATTGTTATACGTGACTCTTTGGAATCCCCTCAGGGTTCCAAAAAATTGAGAAAATTAAGTTTTCCCTTTTTTTATTGTGATGTTTACATCTTTTTCTAGAAGTACTTAGTAGGTTGGGCAGTGGAAATGTAAGTTTGATTTAGGAAAGAGTGGACTAGCAAGGGAGGTGGAATTTAAATTGGGAAGCATGCTGTCGTAAGGAAACACATTGAAACGTGAGCGTGCAGGACACGCAGGGATCCAAACCGTGAAACAGCTTCCAGTCCTAGGAACAAACAGTATGTACCCACATGGACGGTAACTTCTGCCTGTTTTTAGTTGGTCTCTGAGGAATAAAGTATGAAGCGGCAAGGAGAGAGCTGCTCAGCCTGCCCGTTAGTTCTTATTTCTGCTCTTCAGTAACAAGAGGCTGTTTCAGCTCTCGTTGAATCCAGCAAGAGCTTTTGCTAACAGATGATTCTACATGTTGTAAATGGAAAAGTTATTATAAATTAAAAGATAAAGCCAAAGCAAAACAACCTCTTTCCCCCTCAGAATTGGAGTCCAACAATTATTTATTTGTTCCTTGTCACTTGTTCCTTCAAGGAAAGGAGGGAAGCATGGGCTGCCTGGAAAGAAATCCTGTGAATTAGTTAGTCATAGGGATGGAGATTAGTGAAATTTAAATAAGAAAGAGGTTTGCTTAACAGCTAGTGAGGTCTCCTTAGAAGTGATGCCATTAAAACAGGAACATAATTATAGGTTAAGCATCCTGAAATAACATTCATAACTTCTTTTTTTCTTAGTTCAGCAAATGTGATGTGAGAATTGTGAAGAGGAGTTAAATTAAATACCTTCTGAAAGCCCTATGTGAGCTGTTTCCTTCCTAGATATTATACTTTAGTAGCAGCATACCTGCCATCTAGGAGAATGATATTCAATGATGCTACTAATACAGACATAAATGCTGCATATTTGTGTTAAAATCATATTCACCAAGGCAGAGATCTGATGTGTTTTGCAATATACTATCTGAACCTGTCATTTTTGAAATGATACATCAGACTGAGGAGAAGGCAAAGGAGAATATATTCATTCATCTCCTTTGTGTGATAGACACTTTTCTAAGTTCTCCTTCTCTTCAGGGCTGGGACCATGTGGCCTCAGTTCATTGGTCATGGTGGTGTCAGGGTGGCTCATTCCCTTGTACTTGGGGATGGGAATAAAATGGCTTCTGACACTAAACTAATACAAGAGGAGAAACATCTTTTTCAGTCTTTGCAGGCAGTTGAACTTTTGCCATCACCAAAGAAATTTAAAATTAATTTGTATTCAATTCTTAAACACCTTTACTTACTCCTTCAGAAGAAAGCTTGCAACTAGACTCCTCTTTTTAACTGTTTGCTATGGAATATTGGGATACAAGTGATGTGAAGGAACATGAAGACTGGAATACCACTGCATCAGCTTAGATTCAAAATGGGCTGGAACAAGCTTTCAAGGTTCGAACGCTTACCTGAAGCTCTTTCAAATTTTCTCAGAAGTTAGAGTTTGTATCTGAAAAGAAAAAATGTTCAGAATTTTTCAGAATCAGCTGCAGCTTGATGTGATGGTGGATATACCTTTTATTCTCTTATTTCAAGTAACAGTGTCTCAGGCAGATTTCTATGCCTGCATATACACGTGTGAGTGGAGAATGATGCCAACCAAAGCCAAATGTTTCACAGTATCTCCATGACTAAATTTAAGCTGAGCTTGTTTGTACAGCTGAACACTAGCTCCAAAAGGGATATCAAGCATGGGAAGTTGGGGGGTTCCTGATTTGCTTGCTAGTAACAGCTTTCTCATCGCCGCCTCATATGACCTGGATGGGTGGTGGGAGTAAGCTTGAACTGTGCATGGGTTGCCATGCATCTGTTTTGGGAGGAAAATAAGCCATTTCAGTTACGACATTCTGGCACTATCTCTAAGCATTTGATTCGTTGAAAAAGAGCTTTCCGTAAACGAGTCATTTTGTTATTGCTGTGACATTTTGTATCTGGATCCAGCTGAAGCATGTGGCAGATGTAATTGCTTGGCATTACAGCTAGCTAGGAGCTCCCATATTCATTCTCTGTTAAAGAACACCCAAACCAAAACCAAGCCACAAAAAACCCGAAACCACAAACTACCAACCCCAAAACCCCAAATCTCTCTTTTCTCAAATGGTCTTCTCTGATAACAAAAATCATACATTCATTTCCATG
Organism: Forpus xanthops; assembly: GCA_032466535.1. NCBI lineage: Eukaryota > Metazoa > Chordata > Aves > Psittaciformes > Psittacidae > Forpus > Forpus xanthops. Next base: position 23,183 of record JASSUY010025106.1, read on the forward strand.
TACTTGATATGAAACTCAGCCTCCTTATATTCCCAGGAGCTAAAGGTATGGTTAGTCATGGTTAGTCACTTGCTCATTGTGTTTTCCTAGATTCAAACTGACTTGCTACATGTGTTTTTGCCATCAGAGTGAACCTGCGCACTATGCTGTCTTTGCGTAATGAGATATCAAAGTCCCACAAAAGTTAGGTATTACTTGATCAGATCTGATTTTTAAATGAACAGTTGCATTCAGCATACCATAGTAGTCTCCTTGTGCATTAGTTTTCAAAAGTTTGGCCAAAATACTTTGTCAGTTTTTAAGAACATTTGCACTGATTTAGTAACTTGCAGGTAGAGTTAACTTGCTACAAAATGTTTTCTTTCTTAATCACGATCTGTTTAAGAATACTTGCACGATTCAGTGCTAGAATGGACAGACAGATACATTAGATCATTGTTTCCCAAATGTATTCATTATTCATATGTAATTCATGGAACAGTTCAAGCAAACTATTTGCAGACTATGAGTACTTTATAAATTATTGAATGAGACTATCAGGTATTTGTAGCATGTTATTGCAGCAAACTTTTCAGTGAGTGTAACTGGGACTTCTGTATTCCAAAAAAGGAAAGTCAGAAAAATATTAACTTATAAACAGAGGATTTATGGCATCAAATTTTATTCATTCAAATCCATTTATGACATGTTTTGTGCAGCTTGACTGTTTTTCCAAAAAGCTGTTTTGATCCTGTGAAAAACATTGTACTGCCATACCTGTTTGTGAAAAATACTTGAAATTTTCCACATTTATTTTTAATTTAGTAGTAGGAAAAGTAAAACAAGGGTGTAAAAGACTGCTTTTATTCCTTAGGTGCTTTTTCAAACCATTAAAATGTATTAATTTCATGTTGTTTATATGTTTCATTGGAGCTAGAGTGTATCTCTGGTTTTGATGAATGTTTTCTTCTAGTTGTAGTTTGTCACATGGATTTGTCACACACAGCATTTCAGTCTCTGTTATCCGATTCAACAGAGAGCAACCTACTGAACTACTTTATTTTAATGTGTTGGCATTTCCCACTGGTATTTGCTCAGGGGAAATGTATTGAAAAAAATTGGTATGGTTTGTCAGCCAGCTCAGGAGCATGGCTGGGGCAATGGCTCGGAGGGCTTACCTTTCACTGGCTAACCTTGGATTTCTTTGATGGCAGCAGTTGTATGAAGCCTTGAATTTACTTTTATTGTGGCTTTGAGGAAGTCAGCATCATTTTACAGGAGAAACTATTAAACCATCTCTGCCTTTCCTTTGTTATAGGACTGATGCCTGTGGATGCTGATGAGAAACCTTCCATCTGTAGCCATGTGTCCCATTGAGGTGAGGAAATGACCGAGCTCTGACAGATGACCTGTTGACACAGGACTGGTGCTACACATTCCTGATGGCAGGATATAGCAAGAAACAGAGCCAGGGATGAGTTTCAATTCATCTGAAGTGTTTCTGTGCGAGCTAAATGAAGTTTTGTGGAATCCACATCTTCTTTATAAAGCTGTAATTTCCTCCCTGCAAGTGAAGTGCAGAAGTGCAGACTCTCCCAGGAGGCATCAGGCAATCTGGGAAGCTTGGTACTAGGTTACTTACAGGTTATAATGAGTAAACTACCTACCCTCTCCAGGAAGAAGGATGGTGAAAGCATAGATACAGACCCACAGTGCTCAGTGCAAATATTCTCCTTTCCTATAGAAACATGCTCCTTGCAGTTATTAATTATAGTTGATGCAATTGTGTTTAATATTAGCAAATACTCAGATTTCAGTCACTGTTACTTAAGTAGGCCGACATCAGCCATACTGTTTCCAACTGCACATCACCATGGCACAGGGCAGAATCAAGCCTTCAGGGAGGTGACAGGAAGTCCCTTTTCCAGGTAGAGAAATTATCTTTGCTTCACATATTGTAGATACTATAAAAACAAGCCTTTATCTTTTTTCAGTAAAGACATCATGCATTATTAAGTAGAGCATCTATTTATATGTTATACCTTTTGTTTTTTAATTTAACTTTCACAAAACCTTGTTCACACATATCCTTTGGGCATTTTTTGTATTAGTGAGGTACATAAAACATAATAGGTTTCTCACAATCCTTATGCATTAGTGTAAAAAGCCAACTAGTGCATTTTGGTCCTCTTCTAACAAACTAAAAAGAAACATTTGCTTGACTGATTTTATTATTTCCTCAGACTCATTTCAACTCCATTCTAACTATGGATAAGTAATAAGATAATTGTATAAAAGTTCAAGTAATCAAATGTGTAAGAACAGTCTGAAACACATATGCCCAGTCTCAGTAATGTTTGCCATTAGAACCAGCATTCTCCTTAATTCTGTTGCTCCCTTCCTCTGCCCTCAGCCCAGATCTTATTACCTTACTGTCTATCATAGTCCAGATCTCATTTTATTTTTGTCTATCTCTTAATCTTTGCTCAAAATCCATTTCAGGAAAGGAGCTTGTAGATTAACCAGGAGATTAATAAGTAAAAGTTGTGGGAAGCATATTCTCTCTACATTCCTTGTGAGGGTGCAGACTTGTATGCAGCTCCTATTTTCAATCTAGATACAGGAACATCATTATCCCAGACTTAGGAGGGTTTTTTGCCTTGTGTTCTCTCTCCAGGAAAGGTGCTACCCTTCCATGTTTAATGTTTAACCTCTGAGCTTCCATGTTTCAAGATTCCTGCTGGACTGAGCAGGCTTTGAGGCCAGCGGAGTTTGATTCTGACCCAATGTGCAAGTTCTTTGGCGCAAGCTATTTTACTGGCACTTTCAGATGATTTCTTTACAGAGAATAGCAAATGCCCTAGACTCCCCAGGTATCCCACCTTCTCACACATGCTCACTTTTTTGCTCCACAATAGAGAAAATGCTGTATGTGTTACATGCTTTAACCCTCTAGGAATGGGTTTAAAAGTGGTTGGGTGAAACAAGCCTTTTGACAACCCATTCCATGCCAGATTAAGAGAGCCACAAATAGATATAGCTCAGCAAAGTACTTTTTTCCTTAATTTCTCACTGCTTCCAGAACCCTTTGGTCAATATTAGAAAATCCAAGGCTTGCCTGTTTTTATTCCTCCCCCTTGTGCAGTTATATTGCCTTCTTTAGAAAGACATGTTGAAGTGAGAGTAGTCATTTAATAGAGGCCCTCAGTACTTTTTTAGCTACTGCTTTTTCCTCATTCTGACAATCCTCCCCGTTCAGCATGTCAGTGCTGCCACATGGCATTTCTGCAATAGCAGCTACAGCAGCTACTGTAGGCTTCTTACTGTGCAAATAATTACAGAAGAGAAAATAGTTTTCTGAAGCCTCAGCTCCTTATTTGAGATGTTTATAACTGATCAGGTTATGTGTGCAGAATATTGCTTCCAATGTGTAACAACTGTGAAAAAACATTGCTTATCTCCCATATGTGGGGCAGTTCAGCTGTACAGTCAATACAAGGAGTCTCTGGAGAATGAAAAGTCAAGGAGACCTGACTGATAGCTTCTGCTTAATATTGACAGTGCAGTTAAGGTATTATCTCTGGTTCTGAATAGCTCTGTAGAATTCAAGGTGTGGCAAGGTAGAGAAAGAATGATATTTCTGGCCAAGCCATTGAAAACTGCCTCTGTATTGCAGAGTCATGGTGCTGGCTGCCATGTCCTGTGGAAACAAGAGTCTTTCCAGTTTAGCAGTAGTCCACAGATTCTCAGTAAGGCAGACTAAAATGATTCCCATGTTATCAGAACCACAATTTTAGCTTATTGAAGAAGTTGCTTCTCTCTCTATTAGATTAGACCCTGTGTAAATAACAGACTAAGGCCCACTCCTGTTGAAAGCAGGAAAGGAAATGTGTTTTCTTTCTTCTCCTCAATACAAAAGAGAACATGAGACTGTCATCTTGCGAGACAGCATATATCCTGTGACAATGAAGTTGTGAAACAAATGAAAAAGAGAAGAAAAGTTACAGATCCTTGTTTTGGTGGTTCTTTTTATCCATGGTATGAGAAAGATGTGTGTATGCATGGGCATGAGCATATGATTAGATTAAACTTCTAAAAACAGCGTTCACATTTTCAGGCTGAAAATAGTTATGTGTTGTATGTGTGGACATGCATATTTAAGCTATATAGCTGTGCTTTTAACTTTGTTAAATATCACTTATTATCCAAGACTTAACTGCAGTGGAGTGGCACCTTTCTGACAGCTCTTGGCACACGATGTTAGCTATGAGCAGGTAAAAATGATGTAATCTTGAAAATGGTTTGAAAAGATAACCTTGCACCCTTAATCAGGGACCTTCTTGCTTGTGCTGTGCAGAGGCTGGCTGGCAAACTCAACCTCTAACCCTGGCTGAGGAAGCAAGTGTGTGCACAGCAAAAGTGCAGAGCTGGAAGACCTCAGAGAAGTAGAGACACAGAATATGTGACTAGCAGGTAATCATGTAATGAGATGGTGATGATGAGGTGGATAAAAGGGCCAAGTCCTGTGTGTCCTGAAATAAGCAGCAGTTCTGCCAATGGCAGTCTGAGAGTCTGTTGAATGAGGACTTGTCATGGGAAAAGAGAGGAAAAGAGAAGAAAAAAAACAAAAACAAAGAGGTGAAGGAAAGAAAATGAAAAGGCAGAGGACCACTTCATACTGCAAAATTAATGCATGAAGTGTTTAAGAGAGAGAGAGATAAATAGAAGGGAGTGAGAGGAAGAGAAAAAGGCAAAATTCAAAAACTCCAAGTAGCAGAACTACCTAGCTTTTTGTTAGTTACCCCAGTTTTGTGAACGGCTGTCATATTATGAATGCTTACATATCAAACAAAGCAGAACTTGTGCAGGTGAAAACACTGAAGTAAAGCTGACTTGAAAGAAAGGAAGAAAGAAAAACTGCCTTTTACATTTATCTATAAGGCTTAGATAGATGAGGAGATCCTCTTCTAGAGCAATAATATAGACAGACAATATGGAGGCAAAGTAGCCAAATGACCAATTCAAGGTCATCTCACAGGCAACAGGCAGGGCTGAAAAGCTTGGAGTTACACTGCACAGTGAATGAACTCACAAAGCTGATAGGGGGCTAGCATGTTTTAATGTGGTTTTGTTTTCTTTCTCTTCAAATGAATTTGAAACATCAGGACATTGCTTTTTCTCCCTTAGAAACTTTAGTTTAAGAAAGAGATGTTCCAGTGCTATCTAAAGCCTCCTGATATTGCCTAGGATGGTCCTTCTCAGTGTATTCTTCCCAACCAAAGCTCAATTCTAATAATTAAGGAAAATTCCTCTTTGTTCTGGAGCATGGCTAGAAATATATTAAGCTATCTAACTGTTTTGGCTGAAACCAGGATGCTGACACAGCTTTAGTGACATGATGATTCCTAGTAAAGAACAGAAAGGGATACAACAGAATAATACTTCCATATGGATTTTCCTTGCAATATCTGCTTTCTATAGTTACACTAGTTGGTATTTCTAAAGACAAGTAATGAAACCATCAGGAATTGGAGGCCAAATTCCAAACTAACGGGAAAACACTAATCAGCGCTTGAAGTAGAGTTCAGCATAGACTTTATTAACTTGAGAGAAAGTATTTTGCACAGAAGGGCCACATGAATAGGTATATGTAAGTACTTCTCACTATAGCAAGCAGTATCTGCTTTAAGGAGTATTTGTGCCCTCAGGTTAAAGCATTAAGAATTTATATTAAATAAGCTACTTGATAGTTTGCTTCCAAGTGTCGTTCTGTTGAGCCTTTTACTGAAACCATGAGGTTTTTGCTTATTATTAGGTCTTTGATCAATTAGGATAGTTCTTCTAGTGCAGATTTAGCTTTATATCTTCTAGGAAGGAAACATTTGAATCTCTTTCTCCTAAGTTAAAGGAATAGTTTAATGGGTCAGCATACCAGTCCAATGGAGAACCCTGTTGCTTAATCATAGAATCAACTAGGTTGGAAAAGGCCTTTAAGATCAAGTTCGACTGTTACGTCAGGATTGCCAAGTCCACCACTAAGCCATGTCACTAAGGGTCTCTTCTATGCAGGTTTTGAACACTTCTACGGATGGTGATTCCATCACTTCTCTGGGCAGCCTGTTCCAATGTCTGACTAACCTTACAGCGAAGAATGTTTCCTAACATCCAGCCTAAACCTCCCCTGGTACAGCTTGAGGCTGTTACCTGCTGTTCTATCACTTGGCCTATCACTTATCCCACTATATAGGAGAAGAGACCAGCCACCTCGTCCCTCTGTCTTCCTTTGAGGTAGTTGTACAGTTATAATGAAACCAAATCAATGATTTATTTTATTTATAAATCCTTTTTCCATTGAAGTTACTTGACACCAAAAAAAAAAAATCTCTAGAAAAAGTTACCATTTGCAACAAGAAAAGTAGAGAAAAAGTGGGCTGATTACTCACTCACCATCTCTTACACTATTAAAGTGAAGAATCACATACCTATTTTATGTATTTACATATACATTTTTGTAAACTGTTGCTATTGCACAAAATACTGTTGATACTGTTTCTAAATTATTTTATTTTGTTGCAAGACATAGGAGAATATAGATAATAAAAAATTAAAACATTGTCGTGTAATACACAGTATTGTAGTGGGAAGAGTGTAACATCAATGATTTGCATACAAGTTTCATAAATAGAATCATTCTGACTGATGGGTCTATAATATCAATAATAGTCATGCCAGTCATGAAACTATGGGTACATTGGCGTGCTTATTTAAGAATCAGGTGACACGTATACAGTTCTAATGATGTCAGTGTTGATGTTGCAAGTAAGGAGTAGTATAAATTATGGAAAAGATAGTAGAAAAAGAATATTACTGGTGATACAGTTATATTCCAGGTACTAGAGTAGAAATGTTGAAGCATTTTCAGGAATGCAGAATCAGCAGACACAGAGTAATGTCATGGGGCATCTGGGAATTTTGAAGGCTTCTGAGGAGCCATTGCCAAACCCTGTGAGGACATCAGGAACAGAATTCATTTTAGATAAACATTGGCACTCAAGAAGACAATTTTTTTGTTGTTCTTCAGTGACCAGGTTCATTGTATTGGCTGTTCAGCTGTTATGGGCTCAGGGCTACAAGTGGTAGCTCCTGAGAACAAATCTCTTGGTGAAGTATTCTTGTCTCCTTTCCAAACAAGCTGAAATTGATCCTAAATATAACCACTTTAAGACTGAAATATACAATCTGGTTGACTTGACCTTGCATACTAATAATGAAATAGAGTAGTGAGCTAGGAATTCAATGTCTCCATCTCCTCTGGCCTAAGAGAACCTAATAGATATTCAAGCACAAACTAAATTTTGAACAGATTGGTTAAAGCACACACATTGATTTAGAAAAAAATGGATTTTCCCGTTTTCAGATGATAAATTCCAGTTTGGTATTTACAACCACTGGCTTTGAGTTGTTTTATTTTTGGGGCAGAAGGCGTTTTGAGTCAATGGGTCTAATTTTGGAATTATAATCCTGTACATAGATGAAGCCATACTTCTACACAGAACTTCTGCTTGTGTAGGTGTTTACATGTAAATGACAAAATAGTCTTGTCCATTTAATGTGCTTACATGAAAAGTCTCTTGAAAAATTTCTCAATCAAGGCAACAATTAAGACCAAACCAGCAGCCACTGATGGCTGAAAGATGTGTTTCTATGCTTCAGACACGAGAGGCAATCCTTCTGTATGTGTAAAATACGTTCCACCAGATGCCAAGGTGAGGTGCATGACCCTGAGCGCTTCTCATACTACTCTGAAAACTAGATTCTGGTGCCATACTTTATTCTGAATAGCAATTTATCCTACCAGGATTTCACTCTGAACTAGCAGCATAATTTCCGTCAGTAAATCATTAGTACAGGCTTCGATGCAAGTGCCAGAACTACCTTTAAAACACATGATCCACTGCATATGGATGCCTAGCTCCCCCACTAGAACTCAACCTTAGGATTTTTTCATTAAATTGCTGGTATACTGAGGTGTGTATTGTTGGCCTCTTTTATCAGGGTTATTAACTGCAAACTTGTGACTAGTTTTTCAAGAGCTTTTTTAGTATTCTTGGTGTTGTATTCCCAAAGCAGTATTGCACCAGCAGGAAACACTAATTCATGATGACATGTCATTATATTGAGACTTCAGCAATGATAGATTCTGATACTTTCTTGAAGTATGGCTATTATAGATTTGGGTATGCTTTTCGCCACATGGGGCTCCACTGGAATTCTTTTGGATTTGCGTAACTGTATGTGAAATCAGAATTTGTCCCCATGGCAATTAAACATTTCAGAGTTTGACTTCCTGGTGATTAGTAAACTAACACCTTTGAAAAATAACTTACACGAATCCATATAATTGTATTTTCAAGTTCAATTACAGGATCAGTTTTATTCTGTAGGGAAATAACTACTAAATAACACTATTTATTTCCACAATTAATGCTTTCTAAATGAGGGTGTTTTTTTGCTTTTTTTTTCAAAACAGGAGACTGGCAAGTCATTATTTGAAAATGAAAGATGAGACACTTTGACAGGTTTAAGCTATCAGAAAGAGTAAAATGTAAGGTGTGGACGCACAAACAAAAAATAACTGGGTGGGCAGAAGATGTATTCCCTAATCTAGCAAAATTTAAATTAGAGCAGTCAAATTATAAGCAGCTTCTTAATGGAAATGTCAGTGTAGCTGTAATCATGGCAGCAGTATCAGGCACCAGCTCAAGAAATAACTAAATAAAAAGAAAAAGCAAGACAGAAGAAGAAAATAAAATATTAAGATACAATGTGAGACATTACTTCCTTTACAGCCTAGCTGCATATCAACTTAAAGCCGCTCTTCTGATAAATCAAATGAACACACACACCTGAACTACTTACAAGTTAGGGATGTTTTACTTCTTAGGTCATCTATACTGGAAGGGGTCTGGAATATGAAAAAAACCTTTCCATGATTGCAGCAGTCATACAATAAATATCTATCATATTTGATGGAAAATGTACTTCAGATGCCATCACCAAACCTGTTCAAAGGCCTAGACTGAAAGCAGACTGAGGCTAAAGTACATTTCAAAAGTCGTTAAGAAACACTAAGCACTCTCTCAGTGCAATAACAGAAATTTATTATACACAACTCCTCAGAGAAAAACTCCTATAGGCTCATCCACTCTGACTTAGCAAAGTGAAAAAAATCCTCCTGACTGTAAATCTGGCAGTGGGGTTTCCATCCACTGAAATGTATTTTTCAGTGTGTTAATGAAATGCTGATTGCCAAACAGTAAAATGGATGCATCTTACTAACACAAGATCAATTGGGCTTCCTTATTATAACAAAGGTCACATTCATTTTCTTAATTAATCATTCACATCATCAGCACATCTTGGCTGTAGTAAACTAATGATTACAAATTGACTCTGGGTAACTGGTCTCTACCCTGTAAAAGGAACTTTTTATATTGTGTTCTCATTTGCCTGTGCAGTAGCTAAAATAGTGTAAATGCACTCATAAGCAGAGAGTAGACTTTATTTTCTTTGCAATTTAACCAAGATCTGGAGCATCTCCAACAGCAATTAAATCATTCTATCTTCTTTAGAATTCAGGAGAGTAAAGAAATTTTATACCATTGTGAAATGTTTCTGTATAATTATTTGGTCAATGGGAGGATCAGACCTAAGTTACATATCATAATGTTTTATTTGATTTATTCCAGTCTGGATGTTGTGCCTGTAACAATGATATCAAAGCAGTTCTTACCTGTATTGAAACTTCCTTAGTTTCTCTTTTTCTCTTCCTCCTTACCTTCTGTTCCTTAGCAGCAGATGGAAGAAGCAGCCTGTTTAGATTATAGTCCAATTACCTTTTGTATATAGATTGATCATACGTTAGCAGCAATATGTACATCCTACTTATTAAAATTTTGGTCTTTAAATCTACGAAGGCTAAACTTAACCACCAGTTACATCTTCTGAATTCCTTCTGTGGAATTGGAAGGATCAGAAACTATGTAGAAACAATTTCTAGGAAGCCTGTAGACTGCTGTGCCTGGTGGGAATAAAGTGCTTTAGTTCACCTGCATGATGAGCAGGAGGCACCTACAGCAGAGCAATCTGAAGAACTAAAGATAGAAGGAGTAGTTGATACACTACTGCTGTTATAAACTCATGCCTTTCACCTAATGGGAGAGAATGAAAATATGTGGTTACAGATCAGGGTGTGAGTGGTTCACTCTACCTTTCCTGTGATGTGATGGACATCTGTCAGTTTTGGAATTTCCAAAGTGAAGGAAGGCTTTCAGTAGCCAAAGAGGATGTCAGTATGTTGCTGAGAGTCTCAAAAATGGTGTTGTCAAATGTCTCAAAAATAATGTTGTCAAGAGGAAAGCAGGCAGAGTAGCCTTATAATACCCTATATGTTCTGAACAACTTAAACCAAACCGGACCATCTTTCCCAGAAGTACTTAGAGTGGTCATGAATTTATATCTTAAGATCATAAGATCTTCCCATCATTATAATTTTCTTTAATTTTCAACTTAATTTTAAGGGGTTTTTTACTACTGAAGTTGGAAGTCAGCTTTAAGGAGAGTTGCTAAAGCTGTTCAACTGATGTTGCTAGAGTTGCTATGGTTCTTCAAGACTTGGGTGACTTTTATGTACTATAAAGCAAAGCCAACAGATTAAATCAGAATCTCATTCCAGTTAAAATAGATTGGTACTTTTCAATCTTTCATTTCATTGCAATGTGAAGAAAATCTTAGTTTTTGTGTGTTCATTTTTCATGACTATTCATAACAAACATGGAGATCACAGCTTGACTTCCATTGCTTGAAAATAACATCAGTAAGGTTGTTCAACTTAATCTCTGCTCCCTACTATGCAAAAAATCTCTAAATTTTGAACCTGCTTTCTGATAACTTTTCCTTCTCTATTATATCCCATTGCTATTGGAGTTCAATTATATTCTCCAAAGTTACTTTTCATAGCACTCCTGACCAATTTAAGAAGCCTGCTACCAATATGCAGACTGTAACATCATAAAGATAAGCACTGATGTTGCCAAGAGAACATTCCCTGTCTCTTGCTTAGCTTTTTTTGTAACATAGACAAAGTGAGATAATAATATTATGCTAAATATGATTAATATGGTAATCACATTTGTCATCTCTGAAGCATTCTATCAGCTCTTCTTCTGTTTCAGACAAAGGAACTGTCTTTTAATTTTCTTCCATGCTTTATCTTTTCAAAAGGAAAAATGTAAATAAATTTTGAAGGGGAAGGGTGTCCTTATTTAGTTTCAATCTGTTATAAAGGAATATTCTACCATGTAAACCTCAAAGGACAGAGCCTGTCATGCAGAGTGCACCGCCATTGACTGTATTCCCATAATCAGTGTGAGACTGATCAAAAATCAGTTCTATACTAACATGCTTAAGCTTGGTTATAGATAAATTCACACGAAATACTGTATTTCTTGCTTCTCAGAAAACCCTGTGTTTATGAGACCCTTCTCCAGCCTGATTTTAAGCCTCTGTTTACATTCCCAGTCTAACAAAGCACTTCAGCACATCCTTATGGTTTAACAGGCATCTAATTTTGTTCTGAACTAAAAAAGTATTGGAGCCATGCACTATTGTAATTTTTGGACTACAATCTTTATTAATGCTGATACAGATTTCTGCGTCAGATAATGGTAAATGTCAATTAGTAACCATTGCCACCATATCATTCTTACAGAAAGCTCACCCTTGTGTTTGAAAAGATGTGTTTGGAGGAAATGAGCTGCAGCAGGCAATGGGTTTAGGGTGGTACCTCCTTGTTATGCATCATATTAAGGAACTTCTTATTTGGTTGGTTTTTTTTCTTTCTAAACTCCAAAAAAATTCACTTAATTATGAAGGGACTCTGTGTCCCTTTGTGTTCAAATACCTGGTACAGCTCAGGGGCAGCTTCGTACAAAGAAAACCCTCAGACAAAAAAGTCTGCTCTTAAAATACTAGAATCTGAAGCAAAGAAATGACACTTTGCAGTATATCTGTACTTACTGTGCCACTGAAACAGAAAAGCTAGGTCAGAGGTAGCAGTGAAAGCTGAGTGCAGTTGAAAGCACCTGAGGTAGATCAAACCAAGGTCACCAGTAGCTCTTCAAACAACTTCTCAGAACCAGTGCTGTGAAAGGGCACACTCATATGGGTACTTCACATGAACTTTAGAAAAGCTTTTTTATAAACCAAAGGCACATTAAGCTTTTGTCTGCAAACTTTTAGGTGCTTAACTTTTGAAGAAAGTACTAGCCACAGCAACTCTAGGACTAGAAAAAGAATAACAGTTTTCTGGCATTCGCTTGTAAAGGTTTAGGCTTTTCTGCTGACAGCAAAAGGTCCTCTGACTCTCCCAAAAAAAAAGGTCAAATTCTGAAAGGTTCTAAGCACCTGTAATTTTCACTTCAATCAGCCTCTGAAAGTTATGTACCTTCAAGGACTTGGCAGAAAGACTTCCTACTGTAGAAGACATTGGAGTGACTGGTTTGACATCCCAATCAGGAGAAGTAGGTGTTTTGAGCTAAAAGACCAACTGATTAGGAAAAAACACTTTTGATAGTTTCAATCTTTAATGTTACCATTGACTAGAGACCAGTAGGTCCCTGATTTGCACTGTGATGGGAAGAGTGTCTTCTGTCCTGTGAGGAACCTGACCAGCAAATGAATTATTGGAAATAGACTCTGAAAAGAGTTGTATCCACTTCCTTTTGGCTGGGAGGATCTTGTCTGTGTTAAGTAGGCCAGGCATTGTGGAAACAGACTGAGAAAACCCATGCAAAGCACAGGCAATGCCAACATAATGTGAGACTGGAATCAGACTATGAGGTCCCATTGTCCTGGCTGTATGTGATTCTGATCCCTCAGTAATGAGGCAAAGGTGCCATAATTCTCATCAGAGATGAAGGAAAAGTATTTAAGAGACAGGTAAAAATGCAGTTCTGGCCTAAAATAGAATTATTATGATTTTGTCTCACAAGCTGCATAAGAAAGAACATCTTGAATTTGTAAAGGGTTTTGAGTCCTGATGATTTTGAAGTTTCTGCAGTGTAGAAGGGAAAGAAGTGATAGGAGTGTGGGGAGAATAGCCATTCAGGTTTAATAACGCAAAGCCATTTGTAAAGGTTTTAAAACAGTTTAAATGCAGTTGTCTGTGAGGAAAAAAAGGTTAAATGTATGTGGGTTTTCAAAGTTCCAAGCAAGGAGATCATAGACAAAGGCTAAGCCTGAGAAGCATGAATTCAAAGAGAAGACAGAAACAATTTTCCATTCTTTTATGTCCTACTTTATAAAGGAATACAGAGGTTGTTGTTTGATCAGCCAGTTTCACTGTACTGATAAATTGGTTTTCAGCATGTAGTCTTCAATTAAAAACAAGTTTGAAAAGTATAAAGCTTCTAAGTCTCTCTTGGAAAAAAACCCACCATGTTAGTATACAATTATTTTAATTTTTTTTCTCTTTTTTTTTTATTTTCCTTTTTTTTTTTTATTTTTCCTTTTTTTTTTTTTATTGTGGATTTACTGAACTACCTGATACAGTTTCAGTAGAGAATTGTATTCCTTTTTGAAACATGCTATAATTCTTGAGTCTATGGGTTGCCTCATAAAATAGAGCTCATTAGAAAAAATCCTTAAAAATCCTTTAAAAGGAAATGCAAATACATTAATGTGTATGTTATGAGGAAAAAGCAGGGAAAGCTTTTGGTAGCAAACGAAGATTTTGATAACTAAGGTAAAAGCAGTTGGCCAAATGCAAAAAGTTCGTTAGTGTTCATAGCATTGTAGAATGATTTGGGTTGGAAAGAACCCTAAAAATAATCTGGTTCCAATCAACCAGCTCACCTTCCACTCGACCAGGTTGCTCAGAACCCTGTCCCACCTGCCCTTGAACAGTTCCAGGGATGGGGCAATCACAGCTTCTCTGGGCAACCTGTACCAGGCCACCATCACAGTAAAAATATTTTGTGTTTTCTAAGAGATGCTAAACTTTATCTGCCTGCACTGACACATATTGACCTTTCCATGCAAATGTGTCTGTTTGACATTAGTCACTTCTTAAATGCCACTTCTACTTGGGAGGACAGGGTTAATCAGTTTTTCCAGTGCCTAAAGATTGATGTTCAGCAAGTTGTTGTCTGTAGAAATTTCCTGCAGAAGGCACTTGGAGGGCAGTGCTTTGTCGGTCATACTGCCTTGACTCCTTGAGAGGAGCCAGCTGCAAACTAAGAGGCAATGTGTGTAAACAAGTTTTTTGCCATGACTGCTAATGACCTTTGACGATCTGGTTGCTGTGTCTATGCTTTCAAAAGATAGTGCAGAACATAATATGCAAAGATGTGTCCTTTTGAATCTGTTTCTTACAGACTCATCATTAAAGCAAAGAACATTGGTAGGTGAGACACTTTCCTTAGAAGGTGTACATTTTAGTAGTAAGTAAATCACTAGAATAAAGGTGAATAGTAATAAAAAAGTTTTTTCAAATATTACAAGTTTTCCCTAGGCAAATCTGATAGGGGAAGTGCATTGTCACTTGTGTTTTATCATTACCATATTTCCTACCCTTACCCTGTAACAGGAGCCTCTCCAAGGACTTTGAACATGAAATAGTTACACCTGTGACTTAAATAGCAAAATATGAAGTATCTGGTTCCAGAGACTGCTTATATCTGATGAAATGCTTTACGCAGTATGAGAGACCTTTTAAAATAACTACATCCTAAAAATCAGTTGATTTTAATGAAATCTTGCTAGATTTGTTTGATTGCTTTGAAACTTGGCACATGTGCTCTTTTTTCCTACTTGACCTTTTGTAGGAGTACTATGATTTTGAATGAGTTCCTGAAAAATTCTGTGCTCAGGTCAAATAGTGCTTGATTAAATCAAGTGACTGATGTCTCTTAGGAGTAGCCAGCCTTCACTTGCTAAGTCAAAGATGTGACCATACTGTGAGCTACACAACTTTCAGTTTGGTGAGGTTTGTGGCATGTGAGATGACCTCTGAGGCTCCTCAGGGTTTTCACTTGTTTGCTGCAGTTTGCAGCTACTCAGGTTATCTGGACCTCTCAGTAATCCAGCCTCATTAGTAACCATTTCTTCTTTCCTTAAAGCCAGTCATCAGATCAACACAATAGAATCTTCATCAGCATTGACGAAGCATGGAAGCTGGATTTTAACTCAAAGCTTTCAGATGACTTTCGCGAGTGCAGGACTAGTGGTGTAGTTCCACATCTCTACCTAATGAAATCTAGTTGCATGTGTTAGGAAAGTGAAGCTCTGGTAGACCCAATGATTCATGGGAAAGACTACAACTTGTCTAATATATGGGGCACAATATTGCTCATTTTCCCTCATCAAATACATAATATTGGTAGTTTATCACACTTGACCTAGGCACTTTGCAGCCTAGAGTTTAACACAAACTGCTGGGCTCTTCAGCTTCATTAGCACCAATAACTGCCAACAGGACTTGAACTTAATCTTTGTGCATCTTCATGTTTCTAAAGGTGAAGTGGACTTCATATTCCTTTGAAAGCATTTTCTCTGGCTTAAAATACCTCTAAATTGCAACCAAAGCTGTGGTGTCTTCTAAGTAGACCTGAGATAATTTAAAATATTGTACTGGAAGAACACTAGGCATACAAAGAATGTTTTTGAGGCTTTATAAATTCATCAGTAGTCATGACATAATGAAGGAATATGGTTATGTTTATGATAAAGTACTTATGCTAGGATGCTCATTTCACTTATGTCTGTGAAGACTTTATTGAAGGGTTGATGAGAATCAAGTATGGAGTTGTTCTTTGAATGTAAACGTGGAACATTTCCACATAAATCAGTCCAAACAGTTGCATATTCGTGACCCCATAAGATCCCCAAGCTGGAATGGGGTTATTAATGCCCTTTTCTTTGCTTTTTACAGAGGTCTTGAAAGTAGAGGTACTTTTTCCTGGATTCTTTGACTGAGTCATGTCTCCAGCTCTGTCACATACTTGAGTCTTTGCTCTGTCTGCTCACTTATCCAAGCTATAGGCTCTCACAGTAAGAAGTGGGAAAGCATACATTTTTCTACAGGCATACTTTCCTGTTCTCTGAAAGGGCTGCTATAGCTGTGCTCTGAGTTCCTTTCTTTGACAAAGACATTTATAGAGGTCACTAGCTAAGTCATTGCCTCCAACACTTTTCTTATCATCCCCTGGCCTGACTTTCCATTTAACTCCATGACCTTGTATTTTTTTTTGCTAAAGTGTAACATTTTTTTGCACATATTTTGTTGATTTATAATCAAATCAATAAAATAATAACTTTCCCTCCTTCCATCTTCACAGCAGGCTAAAGGAATTTGTTTAGGCTTTGAGTGATTTTATTCTATTTTAAACTTCTAGAATGAAAATGGCTTGTATTGTCCTTGTCTGCTGGAACGATCCTTGAGATCAGGATTTAGATTCTGGCTTTGCTGCAGGTTCTATTGATATCCTCGGCTACTAAACTTCTCTGTTGGTTTAAAAAGGGCATCATCTCACCTTTGCTGCTTTTTGCCTTTTGAAATGAGTGACTGTTCTTGGCAGGGAGGCTTTCCTCCACTGTGTTCATATATGACCTCACACAGGGCAAGATGCTAGTAAACCAATGCAATTACTCTGATGAGTGTAGCTGAGAATATGTTCTGAAAGTTTCTTTCACTTTACTACTGGTACACTCCTACATTTCTTCATTACTTTTTTTTAACTTGTGAATTTTAATAACACTTTCTGCTCAGTAGATCCACTAAAGGCAACATTTTGACAAAGAACTATCTTACAAGAATAATGTTCTGCAGAGACAGGTCTGTATTACAGGATGAATTTCCTGTAATATGAATTTCCCAAGAGCTGCAGCAGACTACACTGGATTACCTTTTGAAGCACACTGTTATTGGGCCAGAGATGGTGCTTTCTATAAGCCATTGAGAGCCAATTAAAATTTTTATGTGTTCTGGCCTATTTAGCAGTGACTTCTACTGAGTTCAGGACAGGTCAGGTTTACTTCAACCACACTGTGCTTTTTCTCTGCAAGAATCACAGGCCGTTGCAGAAGTGTTTGGTAGCAAAACCCTCACAGAGTTTAGAGGTCTTTGTAAAAGTTTTTGAAACAAAGACTATCAGTACATTTTGACCATTACTGTGTTCATATTATTCTTATTGCAAGACTCAAGATCTTGGTTTGGTCAAATCCTTCAAGACGTGACAACTATTTTGCCAGACATTTTTCTTGCTCCGAAAACAAGACTTATTCTGGTAGAGATCTTGAATCATGATGTGTTGAAGGCTTAAGGGCTGCATAAGAAAATAAAAGAAGGAGGAATGATCTAAGTTTGATCAAAGAAAATGATTCATCCAATCTCCCTTCTGCCTTTTTTTTTCTAGTACCCCATCACAAAAGAAAAGGTATTTTCTGTAAGATATCTGTAAGGTATCTTACAGAGCACTGAGGCTGTAAGTTACTTTGAGATCTTTGTCCCTCTCCTATTAAAATGTGATGTAGTCTGTGCTGTGTACAAACTGAGTGAAGAAGTAGTGTGTCATTACGTGTGTCATGGGTTCAGCAGCAGTCATTTTTCTCCTCTGTAGTAGCTGGTGCAATGCTGTGTTTTCAACTTTCGGCCTGGGAACAGCACTGATAACACCAATGTTTACAGTCACAGTTCAGAACGTTTTTGGTCTAACCAAGGACTTTCTGAGTCTCATGCTCTGCCAGGGAGGAGGGGAAGCCAGGAGGAAGCAGAAAGAGGGCACCTGAGGGCACCTGACCCAAACTGACCAAAGAGGTATTCCATACCACAGTACATCATGCCGAGAATGTAAAACTGGGGGGCTGGAACCCGGAAGAGTTCAGTTCACGGGTTGGTCGTTTAGTGGTGAGCAGTTGTGTCCTCTTCCCTTGTATTTTCCCTGGTCATTGTTGTTATTGGTGGTAGTAGCAGTGATCTGTGTTATACCTTAGTTGCTGGACTGTTTTTATCTCAACTCATGAGAGTTACATTCTTTTGGTTCTTGTCCCCAATTTCCCCCTGCCCCTGAAGTGGGAGGGAAGAAGGTGGGAGGAGTGAGTGGAAGGGCAGAGTGATTTATGGCTTAAACCACGACAACTTATCACACTGTTTTCAAGTGGTGCATGTAGATGTGTCATGAGGAGGGCTGGTTTTTACAGCCAACACTTTTTTTGAGCAGAAGCTGCTCTGGCTTGTGAAGAGATAAAACGTGAGGAGGTAACAACACTCTTTCACTCCTGAGGACCAGAGTGAGGACCGGAATTAAGGCTGGGGGAACATACAACACTATGAGCAAGCCAGAATTTCACTGTGCTCAGACATGAGGAGAAATCCCAGAAATAAGCAAACTCCCCCATTTCTAATGAAAGCAGGATAATCAAAAAGGCATCCAAGTTTATAACTTGGAAAACTATTATGTTATTTGGAAGAAAGGAGTTGAAATGGGGAAAACATTTATTTCCCAAGCAAGTTCTCTAATAGGCATTGAATTCAGAAAGCAAAACCAAATAAGAATATAAACAAAAAGGTTGACCTCTGTGTTGTTTGGGTGTGCTTAAATATTGGAAGACTTACCTCTTTTTTCCCTGAGTATATTTTCCCATGTTATAATGTCCTGTGTAACACCAAAATGGTGTTACCTTGGCTGACTCCTAACCTGAAAAAACTGTGCTTGTATTAGCATCTGATAACCAGTCCAGTCCACTAACGATTTAAAGCTGAAAAGCTCAGGACACATACTGCTCACATTGCAAGCAATAAGAAGAGAAGAGGCTCAGTCCTACTCAGGATGCAATGGACACTTGAGATATTTAGTGCAAGTTCAGTTGTATTTGAATACTCAACATTCCTCTCAAATCAAATTTCTATTTTCAAAAGTTATTCTACCTTATTCTTTATTCCAGTCCTACATTTCAGTAACAGTTTTACCTACTGTCTCCTGTCATAAAACTAATAATTCTGGAAGGGTTTTGTCCAAGATTTGCAAAAGCATTCAAGCTCAGGGTAAGTGCCTGGATAGTTAAAATGCATCAATACAATGAAAAGAAAATAATTTATGTATGTACTTGAACTAAACAGGACACCTATGAAGACTTGTAGATCTGGAGAGGCCTTGTAGTCCTGGTCCTTCACAGAGTTTAATTAACTCCAATAGAAAGTATACAATCAATTGCAATTAAACTTTGGGTAATACAAGCCATAAACTGTAACTTTCCAAGGGAGAATTTGTCCTTTTCTATCTGCTTCCACAAAGTCTTCTGCCAAACAACACCTACAAACTTATTTGTGCCTGTAGGCTAGCATTAGGCATTTTTTCATTTTCCTTTGATTTCAGTTTTTTGGGTAAGTTTCCTCCAAAATTCAATGCCACTTATACCCAAACCATTTATAAACTATTATCTCAGTTAATTTAATAGCTGGAGAAGACAAAATAAAAGGAAGAGGGGGGAGGCAGATACTTTAAAGTATCAAAATCCTTCATGTTTCTTATTGATACTTTTGAAAACTAGGTGTGAGTTTTCAAACCAATAGGCATTATTGCATCAAAGCTAACTAAGTTTTAATTAAGAATTAAGGATTCCTAATGAAAGATTAAAATGTAACCTCTCATTTCAAGTAACTCAAAATTGCTTCTTGGCCTGGGATGAAA